>CANYBF010664202.1:0-10760 GCA_948192965.1 Dalechampia spathulata
TGGCTTGTTTAGTTGCTCAATTGAGTTGATTAGATAAGCCGGGTGGCGACTCCACATCACTTACTCGACGCGATCTGTCTAGTTCCTGTAGTAACTCAGGGGTCTACGCTTTCGAGAGCAAGCACCACGGCATCTCACGCCAAATAGCGTGCAGTATTCCCGCGTCCGGGATGTGCTACTCTCACACATACAGTACATAATGCTACATGCTATGCATATTTAATAGATACGCATGGTGCATGGTATTTTCCCATGTAAATCTAACATGCTCCATATGTTACCATGTCTTTCTGACATAAAGGATGCTTAATGAGCATGAGGTGCATATCTTAATGTACTCCAATTGTGGGAAGCATGTAGGTCAAAAATTGGATATACTGCACATATCCTGTTGCATGCTGCACATATAGCCTTTTTTTGCACTATATGTTGTGCATATAGCACTATATGTTGAGTATATAGCACTATATACTGCACATATCTTGTTAAATTTTGTAGAATCCCACATTATTTGCTAATTTTTAACAACACATGCCACACCTATAAATATAACTCATATGTTTATGGGAAAAAGGTCTGAAAATTGCTAATTATGGCTAAACTTTGCTAAAATCACTCCATACTTAATTAAATACTTAAGTAAGTTGCTAATTAGGATTAGAGACTAATTAATCCTTACTTTAAATCCCTAAACTCGTTTGGAATCAAGATTTAAATCTAATCATCATTGGTGAGTGTTGGAATGCCTCTTTCTTCCTCTTTTCTTTTGATTTCCTTGATGGGTTTGTGATTTTGCTTTAATTTTTCATTGATTAGCTTCAATCATGAATCTTGAAGTAGCATTCTTATCTTTTTTGTGGCTAGAATGATATGTAACAATCACATATTCACTTGGATTTGTTTCCTTTCATGTTTTTGCTTAAAAACTCATTTTTGCATTTGATCTTACACGTTAAATACGACACTTCACATTACATGTGGCATATATAGCATACATGCTATGCATGTCATGCTATATGCTACATATATAGTTTCTAGTTTTCCATAGTTTCATGATTTTTCACTCATTTTCACTTTTTTTATGTTAATAAAAGTTTTCAGTAGCATTAGTGGTTTCACAGTAACCCTAATGATTTGAATTTATCATACATTGATTCAATTTGATTAATTTTGGCTTCAAAATTAATTTTCAAGTTAGAAGCTCTTTTAATTTGATGTTTATTGCAATTGATATGATTAGCCTTGAATTGGATGTTTTTTCCATCTCTAATTAATGCTTGGATGATATTAGAGTCCTCCAATTTCATGTTCTATGATCAATTTGTGTTAATTTTGCCATGAAATCAATTAATTTGCTTATTTTCTCAATTAAATACCATTTAATTATGATTTATTTATCACTTGATATGATTTGCTTAATTGGATGTTGATTCATTTCTAAGTGATGCCACATGTGATCTTAAAATCTTCCAATTATGCTTTTAATTTATTTTGCCTAAAATTGATTACTTTTTCATGATTTTCACAACCCGACTTGTGTTTATTATTACATTTTCATGAGTATTACCATTACATTCATTGAACTGTGGCCCTTGATTCATGCTTTCACTTAGCATCGAATTGGTCATTCATGTCCTACATCTCACTTATTGCCTAACATTCATTTATCTATTTGTATTTTTCATTTGTGTATTTTAGCTCGTGCTACCTGAGGCTGTTTCCTCGAGTGGAGGAGATGTTACTTTATATCCCAGATTTTTGTATTGTCGAAGATCCTTTATAATAGAATAGGCTTATATTTTATTAATTTTCTCTGACATGTATGATTTAACCTTATTTCATCATATATTCCACTTATCTCTATATTTTCCTTTCTCTGGGCTATTATTAATTTTCATTCATATTGCTATGCCTTATTATGCTGCTATACTTATTTTATCATTACTATATGATGCATATTCCATATCATCTCTCACATGTCATGCCTATGCCATATCATCCTTTCCTATGTCATAGTTATACCATGTCATGTTTTCACATGTCATGCCTATGCCATGTTATCTTTTTACATGTTATGTCTATGCCATGTCATCTTTTTACATGTCATGTCAATTCCATGTCATATTTCACATGTTATGCTTATGTCATGTCATATTTCACATATTATGCTTATGCCATGTCATCTTTTCATATGTCATGCTTATACTATGTTTTTGTCATACCTTACCCCTCTTATAAGGCACGACATGCTCCCGTAATATGCTTAACAGATTCCACTCCGACACCAAAATCCACTAAACAAATGACAAGGGATGTTAAAAATTGATTTTCAACATCTTCTATAAGTTAAAAGTATTAAAAAGTAACATTAAAATCATTAATCAAATGCACCGGTATATAAATTTTATTCATATTTTTTATCATGGAAATGAGGGAATTTAAAAATTTTACTGTCATTAAAATAAAAGCTTTCGAAAAGAAGTTTCATAAAATTCAAAAAAAGTTTTGCAAAAAAAAAACTCTATAAGTGATGACGTATTTAAAATTCGATCATACGATTTTTCATCAACTTAAATAACAACATATATATAAAACCAAAACACTAAATAGTTATACAAATAGAATTCAATGTCTTTGGGTATTGACTTAGTAGTATACATACATTGCACTTAATATAAATATACATAATATGATAGATGCCTAAGAGATCCCTTTTAACAGCCTTAGCTTGTCAGGTGCAAATCTCGACTAGGCCTAGCTTCTAACTCTTCTCTAATCTGCGTTCAATAAAACGAATGCTGAGTATGATCTCAGTGGGGCACAATAAATAAAAATAAAGTAAGAGTATATAATGAATACTATTAAAAATAAGATCAAATCCCTTTCTTGTGGAATAAATAGAGATATAATAATAAAATAACATTTTTGAGAAATAAAATGATCACGTGTCGTAATAGAAACAATATCATCATATAAATAAATCCAATAATGTATAAATCAAATAAAATATTATATGAAAAATGTAAATCAAACATTTAATCTCAATTATAATTAAATCATCAATATCATCTGTCTTATCCTCTATCTCTGTCACAAGTTACAGGAAACCTGTGACTCAGATGGGAGACGGGTGTTAATCCTACCCCGAAGGTGACTAATCTCATCTGTCTTGACCACAAGTTATAGCAACGAATCACTGTAACTCAGATGGGAGACGGGTCTCAATCCCATCCCTAGGTGATCATATACTAATAAGTGTGCACCTCTCTTTGGGGAGGGACCAAATATCTCAACCTCCGACCCAATGAGGAATATCTCATAATCATCTGTCTGTTTCATCATTATTTGTCTATTATCGGTTATGAAATACAATATGTTTTCAAAATTTAAATCAAATCATATATCAAATATAATAAAATCATATAGAATAAATTCATAAATCACATAGCCAAGTAAAACACATTTTTCATAATAAAGAATCCTTAAGCAACTGTAATTACTCATTCTGTAAACACAAAACATATTTATTGTGCATGCACCTCAATAAGGAATCTCATCCACTTCCTTTCCTTTTTTCTACAATGTTTTGTTAACTTCTTCTGTTGTGATTACAGAATAGCAATAGAATTATCAGAACAAGCCTAACCACTCCCTTATTTCAACTTACGTACAAATTACAGAATAATTAAAATTCACTTCCTACTTCCATTCATCATACTAAAGTAAATTAGTATATTAATCATCTTTAAACCCCTTTCTTCACCTTATTTGACTACTTATCCAAATTACAGAATTCTGACAAAATTTTGGCAGAGTTTCATCTGTAATTCGGATATCCCAATAATACAACTTCATAATCTACCAAACCACCTGCAGAAAACACAATTCCCTTCCTCTAAAATATCATTTCCACACCTCCAATTCACATTCTAACATAATTCACAGTATATAATACAAAATCTCAAATTAAACACAATATACAACCATTTACTTTTCCGATATCCTATCCACCTAAAATTTTACACATTATTCATCAAATATCATATATTCTCAATCATTAAAATAGACTACCATTATCATACACATTCAAACAAGAAAAATACCATAAAACCTATAATAGTAAAAAATATCCTTCTTAAATAACATTAATTTTTCTTGAATTCTATTCTCTTCGAACACTTCAAATCATCATTCCTCATTCTAATTTACACCTAAACACATTCATTCCTCATCAAACCCTTCACCTATATGCATACCCCTCTTTGACCAAATATACAAGCATACATTTTCATCATTTCACTTCCATTCTTTCATATTTCTTATTATGATAATTAATTTAAACAAAATTCCTTTCATTATTCATCATTTAATCAAACTAAATTAAATTTTCCTAAAGAAGCCATGCTTGGCCTAAACCTTCATTCATCATTAAAGTTATTTCACATCATTTTAATTCAATCCAAAGCTTAATTCATAGTAAATACATGTTATTTTACCTTATTTTCCTTAAAATCAACTTAAATCTACCTTAATCAAGAAATCCTCAAAAATCCCTAATCTCTTACTTACTTCCACCAACTTATTCTTCAACTTTCCTAAGGTAGAACTTATACCAAATGATAGGAGTTGAAAATTACTACTTTTTCTATGAAAATCTCTAAAAAATTTCATGAAAAATGGTTAAGAATTTACCTTAAGATGATTTTCTCCTTCTTCTTCTTTCCCCCCTCCAAAATTTTGACTTTTCTCTCCTCCCCTCTCTTATTTCTTACTTAATTTAATAAATATAATAAATATAAGCCTTTAAGTTGGAAAAAGTACCACTTTAGTCCTTAAATTTATGAGAAATTACACTTTAGCCCTCAAACTTTCAATTTTACCAAACAAGTCCCTCCATAAACTTTAAAACATCTTAAATAAATCCCTCAACTTTAATTATTAGCCATTTAATCCTTAAAATTGGACTTTCTAAGATTACCCTTACAAATTTTCCATATTTCCAACTTAACCCTTAAACAATTCCATTAATATTATTTATGTCCTTTTTGATATCTTTAGCTATATTTCGATCCCTAACACCTCCAAATAGCTTAATAGAACCCCCAATTTACTTCGAACAAGATTCCATAGCTTAAATCATCTCAAATAGCTTACGTGATTGAAAATTACGCATTTCCCAGGGAGGTCACCCATCCTCCACTTTCAAGCACATTTAACTTTAATTTTTTTAATTCGTATATTTAACTTAGTTTCTATTCCAATATTATTCTATCCTATCATACTCCTCAACCCAAATACATACTATTTAGTCTTCATATTTGACTCGATTATGCTTATGTAAATTTAGTCTTCAAAATTTACATTTATGCCATTAGTTCAATTCTTGAGAATTCATATACATATTCTTCTAGCCCCTATTTACGGGTGTAACAGTTTTACTTACCATGATTGCTATATTATAATGTCATGCCATGATTGCTATATTATACTCATCATACTATATTTGTTATGATTGCTACCATGCTATACCGCGTTATATACTTATTTCATGTTTATGAATGCTCACTTGCCTAGGATAATTAATGATTGTCCCTGAAATGATAATAGTTTTAATCACTACTTCAGTCCAAGTATACAAATGGTTGTAGTAAGATATCAATCCTACAAGGATTTACTGCCTATCCGCCACTACTTGGATTTCTGGTCTGTTTAAGCTACAATAATGGTTTGGGTTTTGAAAGTAAACAGTTGTAAAAGTGAATATATAAGGAATGGGGTAAGATCAAAAGTAATAAGGTAAAATAATGATATGAAACATAGAATTTGAGATCATCATCACCAAGCTAAAATAATAGTCATGTGCTTATTACTACCCAAGATATCCAACAGCATCAATCACCCTTTCTCAAGGTGAAACCAATTAATTTCACTCTAACCTTTAGAATTCCTTAGTCACAATCTAGGTTCTCCAATTAGAGAAACTATTAGGCAATCATACAGGAGTTAGAAATATATAGATCTCTCGTACACATCTACCTAACCAAAATGAGTAAGCATTTCGTAATTCAACTCTCGTTGCAACTACATAGCATAAGAAATCGTTTAGAAAGCTAATCTCTAGAATTGAACATTTCTCAATGAATAGCATTCTACAATCCAACTCTCGTTGCAATCATAAAGTAGAGATTTTATTTCTAAAACCAATCTTTAAAATTAAACACCCATAGTAATATTTCACAAGCATAATCAGTTATCCTAGCAAGGGATTTTAGAAATCAAAACCTACTAAAGAGTACTTAGCCACTCATGGCTTAGGAAAAATACAATAGAAATGAAGAACAAAGGAGAACATAACATTGGCCTCAGGAATAGGTTGCTACCTCTGCAGATGATGGGTCTTCCAAACCCTAGTTGCCACCTTCCTTTTATGCTTCTCATGGAGGTTTTTCCAACCTTATCTTCTATTTGTTTATATCTCTTGGCCATATTGTAGGTTCCCTTGCCCATGAGATCTCCATTAATGCTTTTTTTATCTTTGTTCCCCTTATGGATCACATTCTTCCCCTTGAGTTGACTGTAAGATTTGTACTTTAAATGACCAATAATTACAGATCCATGATCGTGGAGTTGGAGTCCACGATCGTGGCTTTTTCCAGTAGCTTTTCTTTCTTAGCTTCCTTAACTCCATGATTTTAGAGCTGAAGTCCACGATTGTGGAAAGTTCCAGTAGGTCTCAAGCAAGTCCTCCATGGCTTCCATGATCATGGAGTTGAAGTCCATGATCGTGGAAAGTTCCAGTAGTTTCCTTCTTCCTTGGCTCGTCTGCCATGATCATGGTAATGAGCGCCATGATCGTGGAGTGACTCCTCTATGCACAAAACTCTTTATTTCTTTTTATTTACTGTCCTAAGGCTACACACTTAACACACACATCAAATTCTACTAAAAACACAATAAACAAAGTAAAGTATAATAAGATTGATGCATAATCATAACCTAAAAACACCTAAAATCTAATGCATGATAGCACACATCAACATCCCCACACCTAAAACTTTGCTTGTCCTCAAGTAAGGCCAACATTCACACATAAAAGAATTGCAAAGTACTAAGGATATGGTGATTGCATTTTCTAGAAGTGAACATTATTAACCCTTATCACCCATCTTGTATAATTCCTATATAAACTCAGTGAATCCCTAGGTAATGAGAAGCTAGAAATATTTAACTTAGACAATGAAGGTTGGTCATTCATATAGTTACACTAGTCAATACAACATAACTCTAAATTTGATACCAAGACTTGAAATGTGAGTGATCTAATTTGCTTTATGTTTTTAAGGATCCTAAGGTTTTTATTCCTTTGTTTCTCTTTTTACTTTTTCTTACTTTTGATTAACTTTCTATTTCAGCTCTTGTTCGAGAGGTAGGTCTTTCTTGTCGAATACCCCACACTTTTGGCGATGGTACCCGGTTACTTGACATACTACCTTTACTCAAATGGCTACTAGCATTGTTCTTACCACTAGGGCCAGTTTCGGGCACCCCTGAGGATAGCGGAACAATTAGCTTTTTGCCTTTTTGGCTTATTGTTTTTATTTTTTCTTTCCTTAGTCATTTCCCCTACTATTCATATTTACATCATCACATCTTTCTCTTAGCATTTTCCATTAAGTTATACTTTGTTTCCTAGTGCACTTATAGAAGGATCAAACTTATTGGCTAAGGTAAATACTTATACCTTCTCACTCCTAGTGGTTTGCTAAGTTTATAAAAGAATTAGTCCAATTAGGGTGACTTCAGGTTAAACATGCTCGTATCTGAGAAAATACTCATGCCATATTTGAGTAATTGCAACTCATAGACACACAACATTCATGCAAAGGTAACATGCAAAACTCAAATAAAACATGCATTCATTCAAACACAACAAGTAGGCATGTAAAATAACAAAGTGACAGGGCATAGAACAAGCAAACACGTAAAATAACAAAGTGACAAGGCATAAATAACTAATAAACACATGGGCATCCCTACACTTAGAGGACACAGCATCCTCAATGTGGAAAAATAAAACAAACACACAAAAAAGAAACATATAAAAGAAAGGAGAGGTTGAGAATCAAATGCTTGTAGGAGGGGGGAGGGTGGTGGAGATGGAGTAGGGGAGGGAACAGTGATGCCAGAGAGTTCAAAGAATTTGATCATCTTCCTCCTCTGGTAGCGTTGCTCTCTGCATATGTCCATGACAGTGTTCTCCACCTTTGTGAGGCGAGCATCATTCTCAGCATTTCCTTGCTCGAGCCTTATTAGGATTGCCTCTATGGAATTATCCACTCCGACTTCAGCAGTAGGCCCTTGTTGGTGTTATTGCTGCTCTTCCCCATGTATCTGGTCCTCTGGAATAGTAGCACCACCCTCCTGGTCCTCCTCTTCTTCCTTGTAAGGCTCTAGGCATCTCTGTTTTACACCTTTCTTATCACTGTAAGCTCGAAATTGGATGCCTTTAACATCTATGATACCTACATCATACAAATATCTAGCAGGAAACTTTTCTGATCGCAACATTGTGAGATTAGTGAGATCCATATCCAAATAGTTAGCAATGGCCTAAACATAATTTCTTGCTCTCAGGTCTAGCCATCTTCATGAACCCTTTCATGATATGGAAAGTGGTGCAAAAGTCATATCCATTTAGCATGCACTAGAGGGGAAAGAGTTCTTAGGTAGAAACTTTATTGTTCTCTGTCTTAGCAAAGATAGAGACAGCCATAAATTTGTGTAGCAGAATTAAGACAGGATCACGGATCAACAAGTTAGGGGCATTTCTAGTGTCATAAGCTAAAGCACCCCCTATCAGCTTAGACCAAAAAGTCTTAGGTTTAAAATCAGTATGTGTGGATGCAAAACCATGCTGGGGTAATTTTGTGGCATCCAAAATCATGTCTTAAGTCATTTCTAATGGCCTACCCCTCATCTTAAATTGAATCTTACCAATCTTATTCCTTATAAAGTCACAAATGGTGTAGAATTCATGAATTAGCTCCTTGCACACATGGTGCTCATCCACAATGAATGTGTTCCAACCTAATTTAAGTGCCCAAGCTTTAAGTGAGACATGCACTCCTAACTTGTCTAGCAAATCCCAGTCATAATAACGAGGAAGGATTATTTGCTTCTTACATATCTTTTTGTACTTCCTACCTTCCGCTATTATGTAGATTGGAAAAGGCACACCGGATTGATTGGCTATGTTAGTGGTTGAGGATTTTGAGGCCTTCCCTTTATCTTGAGTGCACTTGGTGATATGCTTGACTAGCTTAGACATGGCTGCAAGGGAAGGCAAATATGTTTTAAAAAGGCAGCATTCAAAAATTACAAATTTTGGACCAATTGTACTAATCCACGATCATGGAGTTTCAAATTCTAGCATTCCCTCCTTTAAACATGGTTCAACTCAAATCCATTCAAAAATGCAAAAACATGGCCAATTAACATATACATCATGGAACACAACCTTAATTTATCCCTAAACTATCCCTAATTTCGATAAATTCAAATTAAACAAGAAAACCCAAAAAATTGAAATGTGAGAAATCAAGAACAAGTGAGAGAAATCAAAAATCTTACCTTTGAGAGGATGAGGTTTTAGGAGAAAATGTAATTAAAAACTTGAAAATGGATTTGTTATGATATTGGGAAGATAGAGAATCAAGAGCTTTGAGAAGAAGATGGAAGGATTTTTGAGTTTGGGAGAGTGAGGAGGCAAGTGAGGGTGTGAGGAAGTGAGGGGGCTGCTTAAAATTTGAACTTAAAAGTCATGACCTAAGTCTCATCCACGATCATGGAGTTGCACTCCACGATCATGAAGTTGCACTCCACGATCATGGAGTTGCACTCTACGATCATGGAAAATAACAAAAACTTTCTCCTTAATATTAAATCTCGGCTATGATTATGGAGCTGAACTCCACCATTGTGGAATTTTACAGAAACTTTTCTTCTCAGGCTATGACTCATCCATAATCGTGGAGTGAATTCCATGATCGTTGAGTTTGAAAATTGTCACACCCCAGCCCATACCTGGAGGAACATGCTCCCGTAGCGTATGCCACGACCGTCCCTTGGGAAAGCCGCCACATACCCTACCAGGGATACATCCTATTTTGAAACTTTAGATATACGTATGGGTACAAACCTGTATTAGTGGTGAAATAGTGTGTAGTGTGGCATGCATTCAAATACACATGCATCATTCCCTGGATAATACATAATCACACATTCATACTCATAAATCAATAACCACGCGATCACCAAAGTGAAAGCATATATATATATATACAAGTGTACAATACATAACTATTCACCACTAACTAAAACGACATCTACTGCCAAAATGATTACAACAAGCTCCTATTATAAAAACATAGTGGAGATTGCCAGACCGCCCCGTACCACTTCGAGAAAATGCTTCTCTGCTGACGACTCTAGCGTCTCTCTGGCTGCTCTCCCGCGGGCTCGGAACCTATGTTCATCAAATGATAAACGCTGAGTATAAAACTCAGTGGTGCTAAACACACATACAACAATTATCACTAATCATGCATCAAAGACATAGAAAGAGATCATGATCAATACACAAGAGCAATGCACTGCAAACATCAGCATAATCATAACCATGTCATGCACATCAAATGCAATGCATGTCAATGCTCCTGATAGTCACTCTTACACTCAATCACTCTTGTTTTCCTGAATGT
>CANYBF010664240.1:0-15068 GCA_948192965.1 Dalechampia spathulata
TGGATTAATGTCAACTCAATGCATGATCAAGTGTGTTAGATCATGCCCTAAATTTGATGTTTCATGTACCATAATCTTTATTCCTAAAATGCCTTTATGAAACTCATTCATTAATAGGCATTCTACTCTGGCCAGAGATTCATGAATAAAGAATATTACATGAATCAATTAGATAAACACTTATAGTTGATCTAGAGTGATGAATACTTTATTGATAAATAAATACCTTCAACTACTTCACACTATATCCAACCTCCAAGTTATGAACACCTCCTATGGAGGAATAAAACATAAGAGTCAAAACATAGTGATCCATAATTAAGATAACCTTGTTATCTCAAGTCTTAAGGATAGCCTCCCATTGCTCATCCACATGTTCACTTTAAACAACTATTGTCATGATGAAAGAGAATCATCCCTAAAAGAAGTGTAAAATGTGCTGATCTTAACCATATCAATAATATCCATTCTTATTAATACATTGATCAGGGATAATTTAGATATTGAACATTTGCATACAATAAGAATCTCATTTCATAAACTTCTTTACGAATTCCTGTACTGTTCCAATATCTTAGAATTCATTATTTAGGTAATAACTTATTGAGTAAACTGAATAATGAATGATGCCTTTTATTGATAAATGGTTCAATATCAAATTACAATGAAACATGATGCTCTAGAGCATACACTAACAAAGGCATGAAACTCTTATCATATCATATACTTATCATCATTAACATAACTTCGTATCAATATCACACTTATAACATATAAAATAAGACATTTCAATCAATTCATAAATGCATAATGGGTGTTTAATTATGGGATGTGACACTTACCATTAACATAAAACACACATAAACACAAGTACCTAAAATCTATTTAATAATTCCACTCAAATCTTCTATTATGGATCTTGATCTCATAACTTTAGCAATCTTAATAGCATTATCGACTGATATCTCCGCCAAATGTCTTTAGCAAAAGACCTAAACTACCGATCTTTAATGCTAAGGATGATGCTGCTATGAATTCTCCACCGCTCACTTAGAAGTACTTGGATCAAACTTTGAAAACATTATTAGGGTTTAGTGGTTATTGATGTATTGGGCTCTAATCAAATATTTCTATTAAAATATTATATATTAGACAATAATTTTATATTTATTAATGTTTTAGCATAATAATTCAATTATATTATTATTAGATAAAATTTTGAAACTATATGAAATAATATTACATATTTTTATACAAATTATAATATAAATTTCTTAAAATATATAATTATTTATGGATAAATTAATTTAAATAACAATAATAATAACAACGTTACTTGATGAATAATTAATTTTTATATTTTATATTCAAAACAGATAATCAATATTTAATTATTTAAATTATACAAAATAATAAATATTTTATCAACCGTAATTATTGATGAATTATATTAATAAATATGTTTTTCATTCATAATATCTTTAATTAATTTTAAATAATTTTTATTATCATTCATCATTGGTATTATATATAGAAAATAAATATATGACTTCAATCTTATGATTTTAAGTGATATATAAATATATTTTACCTATATTATGTTAATTTGTACTTTATTTAAAATTAAAAATGCATGTTTTATTTAACATTTATTAGCAAATTATTATTTACACGTGGTATTATAAAAATGTAATTTATGTAGTACAACATTTTTATTAAAATATAATTTATGGAGTACACCCGTGCATTTTATACTTTTTAAAGAACATAATAACAATCTATACAATTCCAAAAGTTAAGATAATAATACAAAAAATTTTAATCATTTTTTTAAATAATGAATAATATTTAATGGAAAAAATGAAATGGTGACAAAATTCGCAACAAAATAACACCCGTAGCCAAATAGCAATAAAATTCATGATGGAACAAAATCCATAACTAAATAGCAATGTAATTCGTTACGGAACAACATTCATAGCTAAATAGAATGAAATTCATGACAAATAATGAAATCTGTCACCATTAAACATTTTTGTCACTAATCCGTCGTTATTTAGCGATGAATGTGTTCCGTAGCTGATTTCTAATACAATCTCGTAACTTTCTTGTAGTGGTTGTTCATGCATTAATTCATGTAGCATGACATCTAGAAGAACAAAGAGAGATGTTAAGATGAGTGTGGTGATTGAGATATGATAAGATGGATCATGCCTTACTAAATGATTATGAGACAAAAGGTGTTAATTCCTTATTAATACCTCTACTAGGTCGAATGATGCTACTACTAAATACAAAATTAAGAGATAAAAGGTGTTATTTATCATTCTAGTAGATTGAACTATGCCCCTACTAAGTATGTTATTTTGTACAATGGTTGTGATGAGTATATCTATAAGTGTGGAGGTGAAGGGAGTGGTAGGGGCAAAGGAATGGAGATAGATAACATAAAAAATATAATGTTTTGCATTACATGATTGCATTACACTATACAATTGATATCAATATGTTAATTATATGATAAACTGATAACATATTATATTAAGATGCCAACATAATTATTAGAATTAGTAATATTTGAAACAAATACAAATGTGTAATATTTATCAATATATGTTATGATAATATGACTTTTATATTATATTTTAACTATAATGATCCTAAAATGTAGCTTAAAATATACCTTAATCATCATCAATTATGATTGATATTTTGATATTACTTAAGATGTTATAAGCTGTTATAGTGATTATTTTCATTTCATATGCATGTTTAAGCACCATTGAGTTTTATACTTATCATTTTTTATTTATTGATAACACATTGGGGTAGAAAGTGACTTGTCAACTATCAGTAAGTGATATTTTATTGTGTAGAGGCTCGAGACTTAATGTACTTCAATAAGTTTCATGCATGTATAGGACTGCCACATGTGTATGTATGTGTGTGTGTGTGTGTTTGTGTATATATATATATATATATATATATATGTATGTATGTATATATATATATGTTTGTATATATATATATATATATATATATATATATATAGCAAAAGGTAGTAATGTAAAGTCAATGGTTGTATACATGTGTATGCATACAAATAGTTTGTGAACATTACATATTACTAGTATATGGTGGTGTAAGCAGCTACCTTATATGTGTATTAAAATTGATATGTTGAATGGTTTAGTACATTGATAGCATATCATAAGGAATACAAGTGATGTAATGAAAAATATATTACAGATCCTTTGTAGGATCATTAATGAACTCCAATCAATAAGAGAATCATAAATCATTCTACAAGACATGTTTCACCAAATAGGTGTGACATTCGCTCTCTGATGATATTTCTTTTAGGTTGTGTAATCAACTATGACATTTCACTATCAGTTGTCTTCTCTTCATCCTTGTCCATTATAAAGACACAACAAATAAATAACTCAATGATGAATTATAAGCATTTAATAAACATTGATAAAATTATAATTATAAAATAAGATAAGCATAATTTTAAATGAAAACCTATCAAATGAATTCATAATTTAATTTCAGAATGCAATATTAAAATCTTCATAACAAATGCAAATTTTCCATACAATAACCAATAAATTTTCAATAATAATATAATTTGTAAATATGGCTTCCTCTCTTTTTCTTATAATTATTTCATAAATAACATTTAAAATCTCAAATATAAAATTTATAATGAATTTAAAAATCAAGTTAGAGATGATTCAATCTCACTCTTATGTTAGATTTATTAATCTCATATTTGGTGGAAGATAAACTCAATCTCATTTGACATGTCCAATATATACATCTTTGATTAGATAAGACAAACACAACCTTACCTTAGGAAGGATACAATACTTGAATTTCATCAATTTCATAAAATTTCATATGGTGAATTTCATTCTCTTTTATAAAAACTTTTTAAATAAATTTCCTTTGAAATTGCAAACAGAATAATGTAAAGGGCAACAATCATTTAAATACAACTAAGTTTCTTTAAAAATCACTTATTTAAAGTACATTTAATTTCAATAGTATAAATATATTTAAAGATAAAATCATATTAAATGCTCATTGTGCATAAACATCTAATTCTTGTCTTGCTTTTCCTTTTTACTTCATTCTTCTCCTCTTTTATGCCCCTTTTTTAATTGTATTTACAAAAAAAATTGCAAATTTATCAAAATAGTTATAACTTTTAATTTTTTTTATAACTATGGTAAAATCTACACAATGAATTAACCCTTTCTTTTTTCATTGTCATTCATTCTTTCTTTTACTGAGATGACTATTTTTTCATTTTTTCCTTAATCTTCTTCTTTTTACAACTTTATTTGGGCATTTTATTAAACACATGGCACCCAAACTTTTGATGTCATACCAATATAATTCACATATTCATATGCAAAATTAACATATTCTAACCACCTAACATTATCCTGAATAATAATATTCAAGTCTTTAAACTTGACATCAAACTAAAGAGAATTTGAACATTTATATGATATTTTTTTTGCAATACTTTAATGTAATGCTGATAACTTACATTAATCATCACAATTCACATTTATAACATTAGGTAATCATTATAACTTAATTAAATCAAATCAAAATTATTCATTCCATAAGAAAACTTAAGTTTGGTAAAATCACATAATGAATTAATATAATTCATTTTTATTAAATTTCCATCAAATTAATACTTCCATCACTCTTTTAACGTATTTTCTGATAAAATTAAAGATATAATAGCAGAGAAAATAAATGAAAGATGCTCAGTTATTCAATTGGAAATATCAGGCTATTAAATAGCCATATACAGCAAAATAAAAAGGACGATAAATAAGGAGTTTACTGCTAACTGACTTCTAAGAGTTGAAGTCCTATTCTAAAGCAAAGAGTTCCACACAAAGTGGGATTTTATTTAGACTAAGTAAACTAACATTTCCTCCCTTAAACTGAATGCCTTAAAACATCAGTTTATATCAGATTCAGAACAGACCCCTAATAAAGCTCTCAACTTCAAGAAGACATCCAGCTTTAAAGGTTTGGTCATCACATCAGCTACTTGATCTTGTGTGCCGCAATATACTAACTCAATAGTCCCAGCTTTTGATAATTCTCTCAGAAAATGAAAACGTACATCTATATGTTTGCTTCGACCGTGTAAAACTGGATTCTTTGACAATTTGATTGCAGAACTACTATCACATTGAATGACAGTTGTTTGACCTTGATTTAGACCAAGTTTGTCCAGCACTCTTTTCAGCCATACTGCTTGGCATGCACATGAAGCAGCAGCAATGAATTCAGCTTCAGTAGTAGACAAGCTTACAACTGGTTGTTTTTTTGATTGCCAAGATACAGCTGCTGAACTTATCAAAAAAACATAACCTGAAGTGCTTCGCCGATCTTCTAAGTCTCCTGCATAATCGCTATCTGTGTAAGCGATAAGGTCACTATTTCCTCCCTTCTTGTAGAAAATTCCAAAATCAAGGGTGCCCTTTAAATATCTTAACACTCTTTTTGCTGCTTGTAGATGAAGCTCAGTGGGATTTTCCATATATCTGCTGATAAGTCCCACTACAAACATCACATCTGGTCGAGTGGCTGTGAGATATATAAGACTCCCAACAATCTGTTTGAATTGAGTCCTGTCTACCTTAACACCTCCTTCATCCTTCACTAGTTTGCAGCCTGGAACAATTGGATTATGAACCAGATTGCTTTTCTCCATTCCAAACCTTTGCAGAACCTCCAATGCATATTTCTTTTGATTAATAAACACACCACTTGATTTCTGTAGTACTTCAAGACCCAAAAAATACCTCATTTTGCCAAGATCAGTCATATCAAACTCATGCTTCATAGACTTCTTAAATTCAGAAACCAAAACATCATCATTTCCAGTAAAAATGAGATCATCAACATACAAACTAACAATCAAAATCTTACCTTCTTCTCCAACCTTGATAAAAAGAGTGTGTTCATAATCACATTTCTCAAAACCTTCCTTCATGAAGTGAGCTTCTATACGACTGTACCAAGCACGCGGAGCTTGCTTAAGCCCATAAAGTGCCTTTTTTAACTTATAAACCTTCTGTTCATTTCCTTTTTGCACATAACCACAGGGTTGAGAAACAAACACTTCTTCATTCAGCTTACCATATAAAAATGCAGACTTTACATCTAACTGATATATGAACCATCCTCTTTGAGCTGCAAGTGCCACCACCAAACGAATTGTTTCCATTCTTGCCACAGGAGCAAATACTTCTGTATAATCTACACCTTGTTGCTGAGAATATCCCTTCGCCACTAACCTTGCCTTGTACTTGTCTATTTCTCCATTTTCATTAAATTTGGTCTTGTAAACCCATTTCACTCCAATGATCTTTCCATTTTCTGGTAATTCTGTCAATTCCCAAGTATTGTTCCTGTTTATTGCTTCTATTTCTGCATCCATGGCTTTTCTCCATTTCTCACTCTTTACAGCATCATCAAAACGAGTGGGATCACTTGCGAATGTGAGCATGGCTAGTTGAGCTGCATTTTCCTCTTCTGAGAGTCCTTCTCCTGTTTCATAGTCCTGCATCCAAATTGGTGCCTTCCTACTCCTCTTTTCTTCTGAACTAAATGAGCTTGTTTCCTCTAAAGAACTAGAGGAAATATCTTCCTCTTCTAGATTTGCGTCAATATCAGGTTCGTCTCTACTGTCATTAATCTCATTCGTCTCTTTTTCATGATCTTCCAATTCCAAATCACACATAACCTCTTCTTTATGCTTCTCATCCCATTCCCAACTTTTGTTTTATTCAAATATGACATCTCGACTTAATATAATCCTTTGTGAAACAGGATCATAAAGTCGATAAGCCTTTGATTCTTCACTTACTCCTAGCAGGACACAAGCTAAACTCTTATCATCCAGCTTTGTTCTTCTACTATCAGGCACATGAACATGAGAAATACACCCAAAAACTCTAAAATACTCAACTGAAGGCTTAACTCCACTCCAAGCTTCTTTCGGAGTTTTATTCTTAACAGATAAAGTTGGACTACGATTCAAAACATGCACTGTCCAATTTACTGCTTCAGGCCAGAAACTTTTGGGAACCTTCTTTTCTGAAAGCATGCTACGTACCATATTCATAATGGTTCTGCTTTTTCTCTCCGCTACTCCATTTTGTTGCGGCGTGTATGGAGCTGTTAGCTGTCTTTGTATGCCATTATTATCACAAAATTTATTGAATTCTTGAGATGTGAACTCCCCCCCACGGTCAGTACGTAAACCTTTAATTGTTGCATTTTTCTCCTTCTCAACATGGATTTTAAACCTCTTGAAAACATCAAAGGCTTCTGATTTTTCTGTCAAAAAGAAAACCCATGTTTTTCTACTACAATCATCAGTAAAAGTGAGCAAGTACCTTTTCTTACTGTTGGAGATGGGTTTGATTGGTCCGCATATATCAGCATGTATTAGTTGAAGCACTTGTGAAGCTCTCCAGATGCTTTGCTTTGGAAAAGATCCTCTTTGTTGTTTTCCTGTTAAGCAATCCTTGCACAGCCTTGAAGGAGAATTCAGTTCAGGTAATCCATTCACCATTTCTTTCTTTTTTAGTGTTTTCAAACCATCAAAACTCAGGTGTCCATATCTGCAATGCCAAAGCTGTACTTTATCCTCAGTTATTGAGTTGAAGCACACTGATGGCAAAGGTTGAAATGTTGCTTGAAGTGTGAACATTCGATTCCCAGACATCTTTGTATCCATGATTAAACCCTTCTCATGATGGAACACCTTACACCTTCCATATTGAAACATAACAGTAAGTCCCCGTTCTTGTAATTGTCCAATGCTCAACAAGTTATTTGTCAATTCTGGAACATAAAACACTTCTGTAATAATATGCGTTGTTCCATTCACTTGCAGCCTTATGTTGCCCTTTCCTAGTACAGCCAAGCTTGTGTTGTTACCGAGTTTTACTGAATCTCTGAAGCTCTCATTTAAATCTGAAAAATATTTCTTTATTCCACACATATGATTGCTGCAGCCAGAATCAAGAAACCAACTATCTTCTTTGCCATCTTTCTCCTTGTTCCCACCCATGCAAGCCATTAGTAAAATCTCTTCTTGTGTCTCTGTATAGTTTGCCACTTCATCCTTACTTGGACATTCCCATTGAAAATGCCCAAGTTTATGACAGTTGTAGCATTCTATTGTGCCTTTGTCGAAGTTTTGCCTACCTCTTCCACGTCCCCTTCCTCTGAGACTTCCACGACCTCGACCCCTTCCTCCTGACTGATCTCCATTTGCCACTTTCAAGGCATGTTCCTCATTGATGTGAGAACGCATGCGTTGTTCATGAACAAGTAAGCTACTTTGCAATTCATCAATGGTTAAGGTATCTGTATCTTTAGATCCTCAATGGAACAAACCACATAATCAAAATTTGGAGTCATAGATCTTAAAATCTTTTCAACAACAACAACGTCTCCTTTGCTTTCACCATTTGCTTTCATCTTATTTGCTATTGTAAGTGTTCGAGCAAAATAGTCATTTACAGATTCACCTATTTTCATGTGAAGAACTTCAAATTCCTTTCTGAGTGCTTGTAGTTGTGCACGCTTGACCCGAGTTATTCCTTGATATTTTTTCTTCATAGAATCCCATATGTCCTTCGCTGTGTCCTTGTTTAGAATCATTTCTAGGATTGAACGATCTAATGCTTAGAAAAGATAATTCTTCGCCTTCAAATCTTTTAGCTTCTGATCATCAATGCTCTTCTTTTGTGCATCAGTAGCTCCTCCTGCTGCTGCAAAAATTCCATTTTCTACTAAATCCCAATACTCCTTTGATCGCAAAAAGTTTTCCATGAGCATTGCCCAGTGATCATAATGCCCATCAAACTTTGGAATGGATGGCTGTACAAAAGAGCTTTCTGTAGACATCTTGAAGCTTGCTACTTCAAATTTTAATCAGATCCCTTGTTATGGGCTCTGATACCAAATGATAAAATTAAAGATATAATAATAGAGAAAATAAATGAAAGATGCTCAGTTATTCAATTGGAAATATCAGGTTATTAAATAGCCATATACAGCAAAACAAAAAGGACGATAAATAAGGAGTTTACTGCTAACTGACTTCTAAGAGTTGAAGTCCTATTCTAAAGCAAAGAGTTCCACACAAAGTGGGATTTTATTTAGACTAAGTAAACTAACATTTTCATCTTGTTTATCAAATAATTATAATCAAACTCATTACTCTTTTAGTTGAATAATTCAATCATGAATCCATGATGGTTAATTTTTTTTCATAATTCTAAGCTTAATATAATGTTTAATGAGTTTAACCATTCATATATCACATTAAGATTAATTTAAATTCATTCAACTTCATCAAACCACATAAATTCCATACCCTTCATTTCCACCTTCTTAAGAAGTCATATTTTCTTTGATTAAGCTTATATAATGCATAGAAGATCAAGGAGAGTACATTTCTAAAATAAATTATCTAAAGGTTTTCTTTAGAAATATTGATAAATATTTTGTAAAAATTATTAAACTCCTTCCTTTTATTTTGTTTCTTTATTTCACCAAATGAATCCTCCCGTCCTCTCATCTTTTTCTCTTTATTTCTAAATAGTTATAACTTATATTGAGTCAAAAATATCTTAAATAATCATGTGTGAATCACATTACCATAAACATTTCAATTTTAACTCCCATTCTTAATTCAATTTTTCAAATTTATAAATTCACCCCAAATGATATTTTCATTCATTTAAATTCACATAGGTCACCAATAATTAATTCAGAATGAATCAATTAAAAAGAACTTCTACGATTGATAATCTATTAGCATCTTATTATAAATTCACCCATCATTACTCTCAAACACATTTAACTTAATTTCAATTAATTTTTTATTATACTAACTAACTTTAATTATCATATTATTATCAATTTAATACTCCTCATCTTAAAGATGTAATAATACTAAGTAACTTCAAGTTAAAAATATTTTGTAATGGATTCTGATCATGATATCCATTACAAAGTGTTGGTCAATAATATGTAAGGACACTTCTATAGCAATTTTTTATGACAAGTTTGTAACGATATGTCTATTACATATGCATCACTAAAAAAATTTTTTACGCTAACGTCTTACAT
The DNA here is from genome assembly GCA_948192965.1 of Dalechampia spathulata. Lineage (NCBI taxonomy): Eukaryota > Viridiplantae > Streptophyta > Magnoliopsida > Malpighiales > Euphorbiaceae > Dalechampia > Dalechampia spathulata. The sequence goes on from CANYBF010664240.1 coordinate 10,198, forward strand.
TGTTTTATGATAGATATTTCAATTATCACAAAGTTTATGGCTAAATTTATTATAAATGTGTTACTAATTTATCCCTATTATTTCAAACCGCTTTCTGTTACAATTATTTATAACTTTGCAACATACGTGTGAATTACATATTTTTCATTATAAAATCATTGAGTTTATATGATGTTGGTAAAAGAGAATAAAAATAAGAAAACATTAATAGTAGATTGAATTGAATTTAATAAAAGGAAATAATGTATTTATAGAAGTATACCCTACTACAATTTTGTACGAATTTGGAGTGATTCTTACTTCCAAAGTTTTCTATTGTGATAATTTTAGGACTTTATCCTAATTGGTTATCAATCTCATATCAACATTTTATGCTGGAAGATTTCTAATATCTCATTGTTAAAATGCAAAATAAAATATTATGAAGTATTGTAACATAACCTATAATACAACTTACAAAAATGATCATTACATGTATAACACACACACGTGTTGACTCATTTTCCCACCATAAAATCACCCACCAAAGAGTAAAATAAGCCTCGTTTTTCTCTGCCAATAAACTCTCATGCCCCCTTGAAATTCCTGTCTTCATACGAGTTCCCCTCCCATCTTCTCAAAATATCAATCCTTTGAATGAATATCAAACACAGTATGAAAAACCCAGATAATAACAACAATAATAAGGCTGCTATGAGAACTTTTACCAGGCGGAGCAAGAAAATGGCAATGGCCAAACGAGGAATCAGATCGTTGGCTATAGCAGTTGCTTTTCCTCTTTCTTTAACCCTTATCAATATTTATTTCTTCAGCTCTAAAAAAGGCTACGATCCTTTTTCTAACAAACCTTTCTGGTTCCCTCCTACATGGGTTATGCATCTTACCTACTTGGCTTCGACTTTGCTGATGGCTCTTTCATCTTGGCTTGTTTGGGCTGAAGGAGGGTTCCATAACAAACCATCGGCGCTCTCTCTTTATATGGCTCAGCTAGGCTTGGGTTTGATTTGGAACCCGGTTGTGTATTATATGGGTGGTCCATGCGTTTGTTTGGTTTTCCGGTTGGCTATTTTTGGAGCACTTCTTGGGTGTTCTCGACAATTTAAAGAGGTTAATCCGATTGCAGGAGATTTGGTTAAGCCTTGTTTAGCTTGGGCTGCATTTTTAGCTATTGTCAATCTTAAACACGTTTTTCTTTAAAAGAAAAAAATAAACTAGTAATGATAATAAACTTGTATATACAAGTGAAGAAAATGATAAATGATGATGCTTTATTAAATCATTAAAGGTCTTGTAACTGTGTTTAATTTTATTTTGTTTTAGATTGATCCTATGATATAGTTAAATGGTCTATATATAAAGTATTATAGGATTATCATCACTTGTATTCTAGAAGTATGTCTCAAATGTGATAAAAGTCTGGATGTTATATATGTTAAAAGGAAAAATTCAACTGATGTTCACAGTAAAAAAGTAGAATTCAATTTTTATCTCCTTGTTGTGAAACTCTTTATCTTTTTCTCCAAATCAATGAAGATAAATTTATTGCATTTTTGGAACATACAATGTCGTAGAGCTCAATTTTCTTTTTACAGTTGTTAGTGATATGTTTCGATCTGTATTATAGATCATTGATAATATATATTGCTATTTTTAATTAATATAATTTTTTATTTAGTTGTTTTTAGTTAAAATTGTGTCCTTTACAATCAATTTTCAATTTAGTTTTGGATGCAACGACGGTGGAAAGCAAATTATAGACGGATTATCCATTGATCTTTGATATGAGGTTGAAGCGTATATCCCTATCTACTTGCATGGTATTCCGTAAGAACTTTGATAAGTATGAAACTTTATGTCCTCGTACTTTGCTAATGCTAAGATTGTAGTTATGGTTTCTACATAGTCAACTAATTACTTGATACGATATTGGATAAAAATAAACAGATCAAGGCAAATATTATTAGTTACGATTATTACAATGCTATATCAGGAGGAACATATGTATTTTTTCTATAAAGGGCGGGAAAGGATGGTGAGATTTGAATAGTTGAAGAAAGAATGTTAGGATTTCAGAATTCAAGACAATAATGAAAAAGGCAGGTTTTCTCATAGAACGTAAAGTTGTGTAATAAGCTAAAGGAAGAACGAGAAGGGGAAAAACTGTTTAGCTATAACAAAAACAGAATTTGAAGTAATAAATTTTTTATTGATAAAAGATAGAAACAAAGTTTTGACTTTGAAGGGCAATTCTCTATACGAAATAGATTAAAAAAAAACTTTTATATTTAAATAAATTAAAAGTATACATATATATTTAGACTAAAATTAAAACTTTAGCCTAAACCATTAATAATATATTATTATTATTTCCCGAACTGAAATATTTAATAGTTGATTAATTATTTGTAATTAATTCAATTTATTGAATTGATTAATTTTAATTAATCATGGGAAGTTATGGACAACTTAAATATTAATATCAAGTTGGAACATGGAGTTGGAAGTTACAGGCAGGTTTTCAAATTGTGGAAAGGTATAGGTAAAGCCGGATGATGGATGATCATAAAAAGTCCAACAATCATTATTCAACAATCAATGACAGACCAAGATACTAGAAATATTATAAATCGATTTCCAGCAACTGTCATTTCTACAAATTCTTAATTTTCTTTCTACCTTCTTTCTTTAAGGCAAAGATACTATTCTCCAATGTAAACACCAATGACTTTTAACTTTTAAATCAATTCCAACATATGTTTCCAATTGTTTTATCCTATTTTACCCATTTATTTATTGTCAAGTCCTAGTCAGTTATTAAAAGGAAGGGAATCCCAATCATCAATCAGGAGTCAAGTGCACATTTATTCATTTTAGGAAATTCAAATTCCTTTGACATGCTCAAACCAAATTTCAAAATTGTGATAAAATAATTTTATCATGCCTAATGGGGCACGCTATGATAGATGGCTCCCAAAACTAGAAGTGTTTTAGGCAAAGAGATTATTGGATCTCAAAATCAAGATATTATTCCTATAGTAGTAAGCAGGAAGGTAATGTTCCGACCATAGTTGAACATTTTGAAAGGGCTTTGTCACCAAGAACAAGTTGAGGAAATGAATCCCTAGAGACACCAGTTAAATATTAGAATATGGATTTGATAAGACCTATCATTAAAGGAGGTTCTAATGAAGAATTCATAATAGGGGCATAGAAATGCATTCATGAGACTCTGAACTTTCTTTCTACCTTTATTCCTTAAGGCAAAGATACTATTCCCTAATATAAATAACTTTTTACTTTCAAATCAATTCCAAGACAAGTTTCCAATTGTTTTATTTTATTTTACTCATTTATTTATTATCAAGTTTTAGTGAGTTATTAAAAGAAGCTTGGGAATCCCAATCATCAATTAGGAGTCAAGTGCACATTTATTCATTTTAAGAAATTGAAATTCCTTTGGCACGCTCAAACCAAAATTTCAAAATTATGATGAAATAATTTTATCATGTCTAATTGGGCATATTATGATAGATGACACCCAAAAATCTAGTGCTTTAGGCAAAGAGGTTATTGGATCTCAGAATCAAGATGTTATTTCTATAGTAGTAGGTAGGAAGGCATTGTTCCAACCATAGTTGAACAATTTGAAAGGGCTTTGTCACCAAGAACAAGTTGAGGTAATGAATCCTTGGAGACACAAGTTGAAGATCAGAATGTGGATTTGATAGGACATGTCACGTCTGCATGCACACTACTTAGACATATCATAATTTTATTTCATGATCTGTGCATTAGTAATTGATTGAGATTATTATTTTTGTATTGCTAATGCACGATTTTTTAAATTGATAAATTGATATGTTATAGGTATTGGTTAGGGATGAGGTATTGTTACTAATTAGGCTAAATTGTGATAAATTGGTATTTTATTATAATTAGATGCATTAAGTTTAGTTATTGTTGTGGGTAAATTAATTGGTTAGACATAATGTTTATCTTATTTAATTATTTAATTATTTTAAATTATTTTATTTATTAGTAATAATTAAGTGGGTTTATGCTTAATTATTTTGAGGGTAATGTTATTATTTCTATTATAATTAGTATTAATTATGTAGGGTAATATGTTCAATTGTTTGAATGGTGGAGGTATTGTTTTGATTATTATTTTATATTAATCAATTAAGTTATTCATTTAATTACTAGATTTTCATTATTAGATTATGTAATTATTCTAAATAATGAAATAATACTATTAATAATCATAGTATTTTATTTGAGTGGAAATTATTATTAAATAAATAAATTATATGATTATTGTATTTATGCATAGATGTGTTTATTAATATACTTTCTTTTTGGAATGATTTATTGTGTATGGGTGGTCATTTCGGTAGAAGTGTTGGGAAGTGGGTGTTTTAGTTTGTATGATTTAAATTTTTATCCTGAATGTGGAGAGGAGTGTTTTGGGTTATTATTAAATAGTTAAATATTATATTAATTGTTGGAATGTGAATATATATATATATTAGATTATAATTAGCATGAATAATTATACATTATTATATAGTTAAGAGATTATATTATTAATTTATGTTACTAGCTTATGTGTACATAATTATAGATTATTTTATTAAATTGAATAATAATATTAAAATTTAGTATTCAAATTTTGTGAAATTATCATTTTTGTTATTATTTTGTATTAATATATATATATATATATATATATATATATATATATATATAATATTGGAATTTGATAGAGATTATTATTATTTAATAATCATACATTAATTTGTTAGTAATTATATATATATATATATACATATATACACGTATAATTAGGATATGCTATATATATATATATA
>CANYBF010664273.1:0-10574 GCA_948192965.1 Dalechampia spathulata
AACTCTGAAGAAATTCGGGCTGCTTTCCCTCAGCAGGAAGGCTCAGGTTTTCCTGACTTGTTTAGTTACTCAATTGAGTTAGCTAGATGAGTCGGGTGGCGACTCCATGTTATTTCATTGTGCACATTTATCACACCACTAGCACGCCGCATTTTCCGACGACGGGGAATCACAGATGGGAAATTGTGTTAGTGGGTGTAAGAAGGGAAAAGAAATAATATTTTAATTATTAATGGAAAAAGATGAGAATATGAATTATGTATAAAATAAAGTATTTAAAGGTATTTAAAGAGTTTTAAAGATATATGGAGGGATATGATTAGAGGAAATTGCATGGAATATGTATAAATATATGTATTTAGAGAGTGATTATGTGGGCTATGATCATATAGGCAAGGGTGTAATGAATTTAGGTGAACTGCCCTACACTTAAACATGATTTGCATGGTTTTCACTTCATCATCCATCATAACACCCCTTTCCTTTTCATTTCTTATCATTGACCAAAATCTTATCCTCTTTCCTACCATTCATCTTCATTTTTCTTCCTTTCTTTCTCCATTATTAAGCTTGATCTTCTTCCTCTAACAAGAACCGTATTATAAGCTCACCTTTCTCAAACCTTAAGGAAAAACTTGAAATATGTTTCACCTTCTCTAGCTTATCTTTCAAATTTTAAGGTTTAAGCAAGAATTACAAGCATATTACAAGATTCTATCAAGACAATCTTATTTCTATCTTGTTCTATAAGTGACTAAAACATTCTTTATATGATAGCCAAAAATCGCAACCTATTTTTCATTTTTTTATCTTGATTTTCAAGTTTATTTCAAGATCCAAGTGTATAACTAAAGGTTTAGCTGAAATCTTTTTAGTTTCTTCTCTTTATGATAAAACCAAAACACTTTTCTTATATCCTTCAAAGTTCATGGCCAAATCCACTAGTTTCATGTACTTTCCAAACAAAAATGCAACCTTGAAAGCTTTTGATTCCATTTTTATTTATTGGATCTTATGTTTATGAGCAAGCATGTGTGTTTTTGAAGATGAGTTGAAGTATGAAGCTTAAAAGAGACGTTGAGGAGTAGATTGCGTGCAAAATTTTAGAAAGGATCAAGTTTATTTTGATTTTTAGTAGTTTGTTTAAAGGTGAGCATGGTTTGATGTTAGATTTATTAGATCCATGTGTTTTTGGATATTAGATTTAGTTGAATTATGGATTTTATATGTGAATTTTTTTTTGGCCGAATTATGTTAATGTCACATCCTCATTTTATGGCCATATTAAATGTTCATATGTTCTTATGATAATTTGATTATGCATGATTAAAAAATTATTAAATGCAAGGATAACATGAAATTAGTAATTTTGATGTGTGTTAGTTTGATACGATCTTAATGATGATTATGATATAAATTATGTGATATGTAAATGATATAGGAAAATATATAGGATGTGCTAATTAATGAATGCCATGATCACGATAAAATAAATAAATAAATAAAATAAATAATAATAATAATTAGTGAAACCCATTAAATGTTGATATATGGATGAATACGATGTCAATAATAATTGACATACGTATGTATGATTACTAAAGATGATAATTGAGCGTATGTATATTTTAATATTAAAACATACATATGCATGTATGATTCCAATAATTAAATTTACATATAAGAACTCGAATATGAAATGATACGAATAAGAATTTGGGGAATTAAAAATAAATTACAAGTATATAATGAGTATGCATGATTTAATAATTATGTATGAAACAAGGAAGAGTATAAAAAAAACAAAAAAAATGAACAATTTAATGAACGTGTATACATTCGTATATTAAAATATATGTATGTATGTAGCATATTAGAAAATAGAATTTTAGATGAAATTAAATATAGTAAAAATATTTATGATGTCATAATTATATGTGATTAAGGAATTTCATGTAATTAATTAATACAGATGAAATATGTATATATATACAGTGTGTGATATTTAAGTATGTATTAGTATTAATAAAATGGGTTATTATGATTTAATGAATATAATTTTATCTATGATATAAATAAAATGAAAGGGAAATAAATAAATAATATGATTGTAAATATATATTTTTTTTTTTATGTGAGTTGGATTTTTGAAATAATATATTTATGGGAAAATGTAAAAGTGGTATGAGTATTAATGATGATGGAAAGAGAAAGTATAAAATATTATATTTTAATAATTATTGGGAAAAGATAGAGGATTTAATTAATTAAATAATAATATGATGGATGGTATTTTGGGATATTAAATATGTATAGATGGTTAATGGAGGTATATTTATATGTATTTTGAGGGATTTAGGGAAGAAAAATCATATTATACATGTATTTCATATTAAATAGTATGTATTTAGAAGTTTTATAAGGTGGATGAGGGGTGCATATGAACTAACACGGGTATGCCTTAAGCTTTATACCTTAGGAATACGATTCTAGCTTCTTTGAGAAGTCAAGATCCTTATTTTTTTTAATTGGCCAAATTCTCTCTTCTCTTTCCTCTCCATTCACTTCATTTTCTTATCTTCTTCATTCATGTTCTTTATTTTCCTTCTTTCCTTTGATAGAAAAATTGAAAATCAACTCTTCTTTTCTTCATTTTTCTCTTCAAACTTAAAATAACCAATAAGATTCACATGAGTAAGTTATGGTTTGATGAAGCTTCTCCATTTTTTTTTATGAAGACAAAGCCAAGGCCAAAACACTTGCCCTTTTATCTCTTAAAATCGCAACTTTCTTCCTTCTTTTCTTTTTGATTCTTTAAGTTGAGTGGCTAAAACCCCTAAATCTACAAGTTTGCTTGCAAACCGCAACATATAAGGCTTCAAACTTCCATTTCTTTGGCCGATCTAGCTCCATTGATGTACTTGCATGTTTGTGGGTTTAGAAGATCGAGTTCATCAGGTTATAGAAACGTTAAGGAGTGAAGTTTGGGAGAGATTGAATCCGTAAAGGTGAGTCTTATTGATGATAATAAAATGTTAAAAATAGTTGATTTATGGATTTTGTATGTGCAATTTGTTTTGGCCGAATTATACTAATGATAGATCTTTAAGTTGAGTATCGTTTTGATGCTTTGGAAATCATAGATGAGCAAAAGAAGGGAAAATATTAGATTGTGAGTGTTGTGTGTGTTGAGTTGAAATTTTAATACATGACCAAATTGAGAATAACTTTAAAATGGTTAGATCTAAGTCATTTAAAATTTAAAATGGTTTTAATTTGTAAAATTTTTATTACATATGTTTAGAATTTTTATGATGATCTATGATTATTGACTTGAACATGAAGTTATGAAGTTAAAATTTAAAGGATGTTGAATACGGCATTTACATGATCTTTTTTTGGACTTTTAATTTATTAAATGGTCTAATTATAAGGCCAAAAATTGAAGTATGTTGGTGGTTATAAAAATTTAATTAAGGTTATAATAAATCTTATGGAAGTTTATTATTTTAATTAATAATAAATAATAAATAATAATAAATGAAAGATGATAAAGAAGTATAGGAAATAAGGGTTTTTGTTTTTTTAAATTATTGAATAAAATATTAAGTAAATAAAAGTGAAATGATTTATTTAGTAGATTTAGTTTATTAAATAAATGAAAGCTAAAAAGTGAAGTGTTTTAATTATTATAATTAAATTGGATAATTTAATTTAGGACATAAATTATATGACTAGTATATTAAATAAGTAGGGCTTAAGAATAAATGTTCAAATGATTAAGTGAAAAAAATGCTAGAAATATATGGGTATGAAATAATTAAGGTCATTAGTTGATTAAATGATTAAGTATAATAAATGCCTTTAAGAAATTTGATGAGTTAATAAATAAATAATAATATGAATTTAATTTATTTATTTATTAAGTGTGTTAAAGTGTAAATTATTTAAGTAAGGTGATAATTTAATGTTTATGGACTTTAAAGGTCAATTAATTTGAGAGATGATAAATTTTAAGGAAGTTAATTAAGTTAACTTAATTATAGTATTAGATGATTTATATGAAATTGAAAATAATTGATTAATGAAATGATTAATTTATGATATAAAATAATTAACATGGAATTTATTGAAGTTAATGGAAATGAATTATAATAATAAAGTATTTGAAGGGATAGTATATAGTTTATTAGTGTCTAAAATTTATATGATTTAAATAGACATTAAGTACAATAAGAAATATTGTATGAAAAGGGTTAAATGAATGTAAGGTAAAAGTGAAGAATAGTAAATAAAGGCATATAATTTTTAAATGTTCAAATTATATGAAAGAATTAAAAATATGCTATTGAATAAAGATATATAGCATGGTCAAATGAAAGTGATTTAATGAAGTAAATTATTTAGTAGGAATATGATATATAAAATATACAAATAAAATAAATGATTTAATAAGGATGATAAGATTTAAGAATATTATATGTTTTATGAAATTGTTATTTAAATGGATAAATAACAAATATAATTAAGAGTAAGAATAAAAAGGTATATAATGAAAATTAAATGATTTACAATTAGTTATAATGATGAATAAGTTGTAAATAAGGTGTAAGATGTTATTGAATTAATTTTAATTAACATACCTTTTAAACAATATAAGTTTATTAAATTATTAATAAATGAGAAAAACAAGGATGAAAATAAAAAGGGTATGTTAAAAGAAATTAAAAGAAGACATGTAAATAAATTAAATTAATAAATTCTATTAAGTAATAATAAAATTACATGAATAAGAAATTGTTAAAAGACTAATATGAGTCTAATGTTTTGAAATATTAAACATAATTAGGTATTATTTTATAATACCATATGAATTTAAAAGGAATATAAGTCTTGTTATTTAAAAGGAATAAGTTAATGATATAATTCATATAAGATTATGAATTAAAAATAAAGTAATGTTGATGTTAATAAAGGAAGTCCTGTATTTAAAAATAAAGGATGGAAAATTTAATTAATTATAATTTTCCATGATATGAAAACCATATTAAGTAAATATCATATACATGTTATAAATTGAATTAAATTATATGATATTAAATATGGTTATTATGAATAATATTTTAAGATACATTATAATATGATTTTCTTTGACTTATGTTATGAAAAGTAAATGTTATGAATTGATGAGTAATTGATTTTATATATATATATGGGTATGTGATTTCAAGATGAATAATAGATGATTGATTATAGAAGTAAAGTTATTAATTACGATAAATATTTAATATGTGATTATTATGGTTTAGAGGTAAATCAACGCAATTCATTGGGAATTAATTAAGGAAACGAAAACAAGTTTATGCTATTTAATTTGCTGATAACTTAATAGTGGATCGACAGGTAAATATGAACTTACCTTAAAATTAACATGTTATTACATGTTTTATTTTATATGATTATTTAATTATTATATGGGTGATCAATGATATATGTTATGAATTCTATAGGGTATTTTATGCATATTATTTATTAAGGATGATAACTTAAGTACATAATTATAGAAAAGGTCTATGATGAATATCTTCTTGTTTAAGGTATTATTATATTACAATGATTAATTAAGGTTGATAATTTATGTTTATGTTATAAAGAAATTTTATGATAAGTATATGTTTATTACGATGTTATTATTTATGATGATGATTAATGGTTGATATATCTAGAATATTATGAACGGAAATTAAATGATTCATTATGATACTATGATCTATCATTTTATAGATAACATAAATGGAAGTATGAATATGGTGATATGTTTAACATTGATGAATGATATGAATATCATTATAATTAATGAAATAAATTCTATAAGTTAGTAATGAACAAGTTATAATATATGTAGTTCAAACTTTATATTAAATGAGGTGTTATACTTATGTTGTGCTATGATTGGTATGAATAGGCATTTATGATTGATGGTTATGGATATAATATCATGACCTATTAATCAGGGTCAATGATTGATAAGTTAATATTCTTATGTTATGAGATGATCTTCATTATATTAAATGATAATGAATATATATAAGATGGATGATGAATGAAATGTATGATGTATGGAATGGATGATGCGTGATACTTTATGCTTACATTTTCTCATCATAGAATCATGGCATAAAGCATACATATCATGTCATGGAACATCAATTGATATATTCATATTCATGGCATGACATGGAGAATAAGGAAGGAGGAAAATAAATGTAAGAGATGAAATGATAAATGAAAAGGGTACTTGGGCATTAAGCAATGAAATTACTATAGGAAATGAATGGAAATGAAAATGAAATGAAAGCAATGAAATGAATGAGGAATGGGTCTCAGTACATTAAACCATATATATGATATGATATGAAAGACCTAGTACCAGACGCGCTTATAAATAGCCTATTATGTGAAGGGGCAAATGAGATGAATGATATAGGAAAATATGAGGGAGAATGCATAATCATAGATGCATTCTCATAATTATCATTAAGCATGAATATACATACCATGGCATATACATGATTATGGTGATATTAAATAATGAATGATGATGATATTAAACGATGTTGATCATATTTATATAATGACAATATGACATGTCATTATGATGATGACATTTCCATTATGATGATATGATATACTATCTTAATGATGATATTTAAATAAGTGATGAAGTGATATATTGTGATGTTATTAATTGATAATGATATGATATGCTATGTTGAGTATGACACTTAAATAGATGATGCTATCATTTATATTTAATGATATTGAAAATGATATTGATTGACAAAGAAAATAAATGTGAATAACTAATGATAATTGAAATGATAAATTATGGGTAATAGTGAAGATGAATATTATTAATAATAGTGGCATATAATTTATGATTTATGATATGCTGAATGAAATATATATAATGAATGGAGTTTATACTGGAATGTAAAAGTGTCCATGACTATGGAATGATGGGTACATAATAATCGTGTTTTTATGGATATGTATATTAAATAGTGAAATATGGTATGGTATGAAGGATCATAATACATAGGTATTCATAATTAAAAGTTGATAGTTTTAATGCAATATACATCGTTATAAAATGCAATCATTAAGGCTTATGCTCATAAACTAAAATGATATGATGGAAACATAATATTAATTGTCGATGCCATCAAAACGTTAAAAATTAATAGATATTATGATCTACTATGAAAGTAATATATGTCATACTGAAGATATGACACTTATCAAAAATTATAGGAGATAACCATAGTTGAAAATAATTATGGTAATGATGATGTGGGATCTAAACGTATGCTTAGGCAAAATAAATTATTGAGAATATTATGATGAATGATGTTTAATGATTTCAATATTTTAATATTGATAACGTGAGGATTAAATATTATAAGGAAACTTAATTACTGAAGGATGAGTATTGTCTATAATTAGTAATGATATACTGAAAAAAAATTTATATGATAAATGTTTATTATGTCTTGTTTATAGTACCACTGAGTGATATACTCAGCATTTGTCATTTGATGAACGTAGGCTAACAGATGGTTGGATGTGTGGATTCCAAGGCACCAATTCAGTAGGGCTTCCTTTGAAGGTGAGGACTTGGATCAGACAAAGGTTCTAAATATTGATAAGTAAATTAAATAAGGATTAAGGCAGTAAATGAAAGTTTGAAATGTAAAGTAACTAACTCTGTAATTTAAAATGTAGTAAGAATTTTACATCAAAAAAAAGAAAAAAAAATTTTATGTCCCTTGTAAAGTATTTAATGGTTTTCATTAAATTAGAAATCATTATTATTCTATAGGAGCATGTTACACCGTAGAAAGGCGTGACACACCACCTATTAGACTTTATCTATGTATGTAGACTATGAAAGACCTATTAGCCTTATAAATCTATCTCTATAGATATTTACATGTAAGATATCGATAACTTCTCTTAGATCTTTCATAAAGAATTATTTGGATAATAAACCTTAATATTCTTTAAAAATGAGACATCATTTCTTATGAGTAATATGTCATTTAAATACATTATCATCCATGTTATTCTTCTTTTTAAAGATCTATTTGCACCTAATGGGCTTAATCCCTTTAGGTGGATCAACCAATGTCCATACTTGGTTTTTATACATGGAATCCATTTCTAATTGCATCACTTTTAACCTTCTAAATTTTTAGAACATCTTCATGGTCAAAAGGCTCATCATTCTTAACTAATAAGACTTCTTTTATTTCATGAATAATAAATCCATACATCATAAGTACATCCTTCCTCTAGTTTAGCATCTTAAAGCTTATGTTTTTCAAGAGGTTATGTTATTTTCATGATCATCATTATAAGCAATATCAGGATCCATTGATTGCAAAATATTATATTGTGGTTGTTAAACTTTATCAAGTTCAATTTTATTTCTATTATCTTCTTTTAGAAGAATCTCTTTCCTTAAAAAGACAATATGCTTTGAAATAAACACCTTTTCTTCTAAAGGATGGTAAAAATAACATCCAATAGTTTCCTTTGGATATCCAACAAAATATTTATCATATTTAGCTTTAAGCATATCTAACATTATCTTTTTAACATAAGGAGGATAACCCTACACTTTCATGTAAGAAAGTATTGGTTTCTTATTAAACCATATCTTATATGGAGTAACTTCAACCGATTTAGATGGAACTTTATTCAAAACATGAATAGTAGTTTTTAGTGCATAATCCTATAATGACTTGGTTAAACTTACAAGACTCATCATGGACCTAATCATGTCAAACAACATTATATTCCTTCTTTCATAGACACTATTATGCTATGGTGTGTAAGAAGAAGTCCATTGAGATAATATCCCACTATCTCTTAGATAATCCTAAAATTCTTGACTTAAATATTCACCTCCTCTATTTAATCAAAGAGTTTTTAGACTTTTATCAAGTTATTTTATTTTTAAATTCTTTAAACTTTTCAAAAGCTTCAGTGTATTTCATTAACTATAAATACCCATACCTTAAATAATCATCATTGAATGTAACAAAATATTAATATCCACCTTTAGCATGAGTAGATATAAAACCATATACATCTAAATGTATTAGTTCCAATGTTTCCTTAACTCTCTCACCTTTTCCCTTAAAAGATAATTTTATCATCTTACAAAGAAAACATGATTCATATGTTTTAAATGATTCATAATCAAATGATCCTAAATTACCAAGCTTGTGTAACTTAGACATATGATTATTGTTTATATGTCCAAGATAATAATGCTAAAGAAAAAGTGGATTTAGATTATCATTTTTTAATATTTTAGGTTGTATATTATAAGTGAGGTTAAAATTATCTAGTACATATATTCCATTAACAATGTTTTTTAAATAGTTTTAAATATTATTTTTAAATAAGGAATAACCTTCATCATTAATGGTAATATTAAAACCTTGTTTACTAACACAAGATTGTAAAATAATATAATGATATAACTTAGGAACAAGATAGCATTTATTAAGTTCTAAAATAAGTCTAGAAGTTAAACATATTACATAAATGCCTATAGCTACAACAACATTAGCAAAATAGATGTCTATCTCACCTTTGTTCAACTTTTGCCTACTGGTTAGCCTGTATACATCATAACATAAGTGAGATGCAGAGCCAACATCTAATACTTAACTCTTGTTATCAAATACATCACCAATATTAATCTCAATAACATGTATACCTAATGAAGAGGGACCATCAGTCTTCATTATAGCCAGGTACTGCTTAGAGTTCCTTTTTCAGTGACCATCAATAGCACAATGAAAACACTTCCCTTTGGGAGGTTTCTCAATAAATATCTATGTATTCACCTTACCCTTAGGCTTAAGTGTTGGCTTTTTACCTTAATCCCCTTTGCCCTCTTTTGAAAGCAAGTCCTCTATTAGTAAGGTAAGATTCTTCCTTTTTAGCACCTCTCAAAAGGTTTTTGAAATGGATTGAGTCCTAAGCCAATCCCTTGAGACTAAGTAAATAGCGAAGATAGGTGTGGGGGAAATCTCTTCTCAATATAAAGATCTCACCCAATATAATGAATTCTATAGAGTCAAGAGATTTCTCTGAATTGAGCAGGGCTAATTTAGTAGACCAATGACTAAGTGTGGATGCTCCCTCCAATATAAGTAAAACTTTTTAGAATTGGTTAGGAATACGTGTGAAAGCTAAATCTAGCTGGGTGAAATGGAATGGTTTTGATGGAAGTTGCAAAAAAAGCTACTAGAATTCATTACATGGAACTATGTTGACTCTTCTTATTATTACCCTTCTTGGGCTTAAAAGAGCTCATTACCATCATGACATTAGAACTCTCTTATTGGCATCTTAAGAAAATTTTAGTAAGTTAATGAGCTTAGGAATAGTAGTCTTTATATGGTTCATTTGATAGTCAAGCATAAAGTATGAATAACTATCAGTCAATGATTATAAAATGAGATCAATGTACATCTCGTTATCCATCCCAAAGC
>CANYBF010664357.1:0-15090 GCA_948192965.1 Dalechampia spathulata
AAACTTACCCGAAAGGGTAAGTGACATACCCTAACCTAACCAAAGATACCCGAACGGGTATGAGGCTCAGAAAGATAAAAAAGACTCAACTGCAACCCTAAATCGAACCCTGAATTGCACCAGGGTGAACCGGGAACGCCCATGAAGGCAAACAGTGATGATAAAGATCCGGTTCATCCCAATCAATCCGAGAAGCTCAAAATTTAGGGTGCGACATTAAGTATTCATCAGAGGCTTAATGAGTGACTTTATTAATGGTATTAAAGAATTTGCATGAGAATTGATTTTAGTTGACCAAAATGAAGTTGTAATTGAATATGGTATGAAATGGTTTTAATTAAGATTCAAATCGGTTAACTTAAGTGAAAGGTAAAGGTGAAGTATAATGAATGATGACATGTTGTTTTAAAGGTATTTAAGTTATATGATTAAATTGAATATTCTATTAAATAAGTTAAGACAGATGGCATGTTAAATGAAAGTGATTAAGTGAACTGCAAAGTGTGTGTGTGTGACAAGTGGCCATATTATGTGTTAAATATTGAAATGAATATTATAAAGACATGTGCATTAAGTTAAGCCTTTTGAGTTAGTAATTTAATGGTTAAATAATAGTGACATTAAGGGGTATGTATAAGAAGTTATCTGATGACATTTAAATGACTTCAAATGAGATATTGTATTGAACAAAATGTATAAGATGTTACTGGATTATGTTAGATAATAATAGTAGTATATGAATAGTATAATATTAAGATACTATTTAAGTCATATGTTCTAGATATTAATAAGTGATCAGTATTATGATACTAACTATCTGGTAATTGATATTATAACATCAATTATTTTACAGAATACTAGTTTTGTTATTAATAAGGAATAAGATAAGATCATAGTTATATAAGAGTAAGGATTAAAATAAGTAATGATTATGTTAATGAAAGGAGTCTTATAATATGGTGATAGAAGGTTTAATAAGTACAGTTAGTATGGTATGAATATTATAGTAAGTTAACATTATAGAAGTTACATTTTGGTTTGAATTATATGATGTCAAATATAGCTAATATGAATAGTGGATACAATAGTTAATGCTAATGTGGTTTCCTAAGTAATACTATGATACAGTAAGTGAATTGAATTGATAAAGTGATTAATTATTTTATAGTGATATATGATTGCTAAATATGAATAATGGATGATTAATAATGGAATGCAAATTGTTGATTAAAATGAATATTGATTTGTGAATTAGGTGGTTCAAAGGATAATCATTGCATACAACCCAAAAATTTAAAAGGAAAGGAAATTGCAAGTTTGTGCTAGTTGTTTGAATGTTCCTTGATCATTAAATGATCAAAAAGGATAATGGTATGGTATAATGCAATGGCATTAATTAATTAACTATGATATAATATTATATTCATTGATCATGTCATAATCATCATTGCAATATCATATGAAACATGGCATAGCATGACATGGAGAAATAAGGAAGGAGGAAAATGAGTGAATGTAAGGAGAAATGTTAAATGGAAATAGGTACTGAGCAATATGAAATGAATTCCTACGGGAAACGAATAAAAAGGAAAATGAAAAGAAAAGAATGCAAAATAGGTCTAGTTTATTGAACCATAGATATGATATGAAAGACCTAGTACAATGCACACATATGAAATGGCCTAGAATGTGAAAGAGCAAATGATATGAAATGATATAGAAAAATAAGAGGGAGAATGCATAACATGAATACATTCTCAATAGAGAATCATTATCATTATGCATGATGGAAATATAGTGAATGGAATGATGAAAGCACTACATGTGCATATACGAGGATGATTACAGTATCATACAGAGTAAGTATACATGACATATCATTAATATCAATTGATGAAAAATTATGATGATATGATATACTGAGATGATGATGACATTGAAAATGATGATATTGAAAATGATTATGAATAAAAGATGATACTAAAATGATAATCGCAGGTAATAACAAAGATGTTAAATAATGATAATGCAATATAATTAATGGCATATGATATATTTGAATGGTATATATGCTAATGCATTATGATTAATTAAAATGATGATTTCTTTGGTATTATAATATCATGTGATTTACATATTGTTAAATTGAATTATGATTGCATATAACTATGATGTTGCTTATGTTATATGTTATACTAGCACCATTGAGTTTTATACTCAATGTTCATCAATTGATGAACGCAGGAACTAGTGAGACCAGGGAGCAAGAGAAGTAGAAAGGTTAGTACTAGGTTAATCAAATAAAGTTATTAGTAAAGGACTTAGACTTCATATCAGACTTCTATTCCACAACATTCATACTTTTTAAACAATTTGGTACTTTGGTAGTAGTAATAAAAATAACGGTAGTATAAAATAAATATTGATGGGTATGTTTTATAAAAATCATATAATGATGTATAAATGATATAAGTAATGTGAGTATGCAAATAATGTTTGAAAAAGGTATGGATCATTAAGCACATTTTATACAAAAAAATACTGCATTTTAAAAAGTTAAGTCATGTATCCTTTGTAGGATGATTATTGATTTTCTAGAATAGAGAATTGGTAATCATGCTATGGGAGCATGTTATGCAACAGAAAGGGGTGACATGTTTGGTTAGTATTAGAGCTATGGTTATTAGCTTGCTTAATGATTGAAATTACTACAAAAGTCATATTGCATGAATCAGAGGTTTGTTAGTCTATGCTGCTGGTAAAAGTTATTTTTGTTTTAAGTAGCCCTTCTGAATAATCAACATGTCAAACAGAGCTGTGATTATCAGAGAGGAAGGTGGGGTAATTTTACTCTGCAGGAAGGCACCTCTGAGGCTAGTTATCAAGCTGGAGGTGACTAAAGATAGAATGAAAATGAGGAACAGGCTGAAAGAGTACCACCAGTAGAACAGCCTGCTGTTGCTAGAGTGGACTCGGTGGCCACTCAGTTTGCACAATTTCTCCAAAATATTTAGGGACAGCCTAAACCAGTTCTAGCTGTAATTATACAGAAACAAAGAGAGATATATGATTTTAAGAAACTAAGGACTTATGAAGCTACTGATTTCTCGGGTACCACTGATCCCTATATGGTCAAAATGTGGCTCGAATGTACAAGGAGGGTACTTCGGTAAATAAACTGTGCTGATGAGTTGAAACTGGAATATGCTATTTCTTTGCTCTAAGATGATGCATATGAATGGTAGAAGACTGTTCCACAAGGCTTAGCTAAACTGCCTGCTTTGTCGTGGGTAGATTTTCAGACAGAATTCAGGCAGAAACATGTCCCTACTACTTACACGAATCAAAAGCTGCAAGAGTTTCTGGGGTTGAAATAGGGGAATCTGTTAGTGGCTAAGTATGAGCGAGAATTTGCCCGATTAGCTTACTATGTTGGAAATATTTTGACTTCAAGGCGAGAAAGGTGCAAGAGGTTTAAGCAGGGTTTGAAGCCTAGAATTAGATCTTTATTAGTATAAGGATTCAACTATGATAATTTTTTGGCGCTGATAGCTAATGCCTTGATTCAAGAGCGTACTATTATGAAAGAGGATGAGAACCGAGCATGGCAAGTTAGGAGACAGTTTGGGGGCCCTAGTTCTTCTTCTAGTTTTAGAAAAGAGGCAGATTTAGAGGTTCCTTTACACCTCAAGTACCTAGATTCAGACCACCAGTTCCACGCAGAGCTCAAAGTGGACAGTTTGTTAGTCACAGTGGTTCTAGGTCTAAAGTTCATTCATGTCCCACTTATGGTAAAAATCATTTAGGAACATGCAGAATGGGGATTGGACTGTGTTATCATTGTGGAGGTGTGGGACATTATGCTCGGGAATATCCTAACAATAATGTGATGCCAGTACATACCGTGGCTGAAGACGGATCTTATCAACATAATTTCGGAATCTGACCTATGATGGGAACCCCTCAGACCAGTGATTTTAGTATAGGTCAAGGAAGAGGTCGAGGTGTTAGTGGCAGAATGAGCAATCAGGGTTCACTTAATCAGAATGTAAAGGTCCCAGCACAAGTCTATAATCTACGGCAGAAAGAGGATTTACAAGTTGTAGATGTTGTGATTGGTAATTTTCATATCCTTGATCATAATGTGCTAATGTTATTTGATTCTGGATCGAGTCATTCATTCATCAACACTAGAGTTGCATGCTTACCAGATATCATGAGTGAGAGATTGGGGTATGATATGATAGTATCTAGTCCCTTAGGGAAAGATATGGTGGTGAACAGAATTTATGATAATTGCCCGTTAGTATTACAAGGTATAGCCTTTCCTACCAATGTAATCAAGATGCCATTTACTAAGTATGATGTTATACTAGGTGTGAATTAGTTATCTCAATATTAGGCTGTGATGGATTGCAAAAGGAAAATGATTACTTTTTTTCACCCAAAGCATGAATCAGTTCATATTTAGGGGATTAGATCATTAATTGTTCATAGTTTGATTTTAGCAATTGTTGCCCAGATTTTCCAACTGTATTAATACTAAGCAAATGGGATTACAATTAGTAGAGATTCCAACTGTATGTGATTTTCCAGATGTGTTTCTAGATGAATTACCGGGATTACCTCTGGTTAAAGAAGTTGAATTTGAGATCAAGACTTTGCTTGGAACTGAATCAATATCTATTCCACCTTACCATATGGCTCCAACTAAATTAAAGGAGTTAAAGGAGCAATTACAGGAGTTACTTGACAAAGGATTCATTTGACCAAGTATATCTCCTTGGGGTGCACCTGTATTGTTTGTGAAGAAGAAAGATAGGACTATATGGATGTGCATTGATTATCGGCAATTGAATAAGGTGACTATCAAGAATCATTATGCTTTACCCTGAATTGATGATTTATTCGATCAATTAAATGGAGCAATTATCTTTTCTAAGATTGATCTAAGATTCAGTTATCACCAATTACGAGTTAAGAAGAATACTATTCCAAAGACTACTTTTCACACAAGATATGACCATTATGAATTCTTAGTTATGTCTTTTGAATTGACTAATGCACCCATAACATTTATGGCATTGATGAATATGGTTCTTAAAGAATACCTTGATCAATTTATTATGGTATTCATTGATGATATTTTGATTTACTCTCAAGATAGAAAAGAGCATGATTAACACTTGCATTTGGTACTACAATTAATGAGGGAGAAGCAGTTATATGGGAAACTATCAAAATGTTCATTCTGGTTGGATCAAGTTTGTTTCTTGGGGCATGTGATTTCAGCCGAAGGTGTTTTTGTTGACCTTAGTAAGATTGAAGTTATTGTGAAATGGTAAGCACTAAAATCTATTACTAAAGTACGTAGTTTCTGAGGTTTAGTAGGATACTATAAGCGATTTGTCAAGGGATTTTCTATAATAGCCATACTTTGATTGCACTTCTACGGAAAGATGTACCATTTGAGTGGATAGAGAAGTGTCAGAAAAGCTTTGATAGGTTAAAGTAGTGTTTAACTCAAGCTCAAGTGTTGATTTTACCTACACCAGGGAAACAACATGTAGTGTACAGTGATGCTTCACTTAATGGTTTAGGTTGTGTTCTGATGCAAGAATGAAAGGTGATTGCTTATGCTTCTCGATAACTTAAACCACATGAATGAAATTATCTAACTCATGATCTGGAATTGGCTGCTATTGTTTTTTCATTGAAGATATGGCGACATTTTTTATATGGTGATAAATGCTACATTTACATATATCATAAGAGTTTGAAGCATTTAGTGATAAAGAAGGAGCTAAATTTAAGGCAAAGGTAATGGCTTGAATTGATTAAAGACTATGATTGTATCATAGATTATCATCCAAGAAAAGCTAATTTGGTAGTTAATGCTTTAAGTTAGAAGACATTTGCCATGCTACAACAGTCATCATTGATGTTGGTCCTAAAAGTTTGAAGATTGAATGCTCTCTTGATGGTACAATCAGATTGTATTCTTGTAAAATTGCAGTTACAGGTGAAACCTCCATTGACTGATCATGTCAAAGAAGTTGCTCAGAATGATGATGAATATCAAAAGTAGTTGGGGAAATTCAAGCAGGTAACTAAAAGATTTTCACCTTAGATTCTAAAGGTTTACTAAGATACAAAGATCATATTTATATTCTAGCAGATGAGGAATTGAAGAGGCAAATATTGGATGAAGCTCATAATAATTTGTATTCATACCATCTAAGAGGTACTAAGATGTATAGAGATTTAAAGCTAACTTACTGGTAGGTAGGCATGAAGAGAGATGTTGCAAAATTTATTTCCAAATGTTTAATGTGTCAGCGAGTGAAGGTTGAACACCAAGTGCCAGTAAGTTTATTGTAACTGTTGTCAATACCAAAATGGAAATGGAATAGAGTGACGATGGATTTTATCACAGGGTAAACATGATGTAGTATAGGTAATTATTGACATACTGACTAAATTAGTGCATTTTATACTTATTCATATGGATTACAGCTTAGAACAGTTAATGGAATTATATATCTGAGATATAGTGAGACTCAATGGAGTGCCATCATCCATAGTATCTAACAGAGGTCCATGGTTTACTTCTCAATTTTGGGGGAGTTTTCAACAAGCCTTAGGTACTAAAGTACATTTTAGTATTGCATTTCATCCTCAGATAGATGGGCAATCAGAATGAATCATTCAAATTCTGGAGGATATGTTGAGAGCTTGTGTGTTAGAATGGGTTAGAAGCTAGGATAGGTACATTCTTCTTATTTAGTTTACTTATAATAATAGTTTGCAATATAGTATTCAAATGGCACCATATGAAGCATTATATAATAGATGTTGCAGAACTCCTTTAAATTATGATGAAATTGGTGAACGACAGATGAGTGGACCTAATATAGTTCAATAGGCAGAGGATCAGGTGAAATTGATAAAGGAACATTTGAAAGTAGCATTTGACCTACAAAATCCTACATTGACTTGAAGTGTAGAGATATTGAATACAATGCTAAAGATAAAGTGTTTTTGAAAGTGTCCCCATGGAAGAGAATTTTAAGATTTGGACAGAAAGGGAAATTAAGTCCGAGATTCATTGGTCCATAAGAAGTGTTAGAAAGAATTGGACCATTAGCGTACAGATTGGCTTTGCCTCTAGAGTTGGATAGAATCCATAATGTTTTCACATATCTATGCTCTGAAGATACAAAGTAGATCCTTCATATATTATACCAGTAGAGAACATAAAGATTCAATCTAATTTATCTTACAATGAAGAGCCAATCAAAATTTTAGTGCATGAGATCAAATAGCTGAGGAATAAACAGATTCTATTAGTGAAAATGTTATAGAATCATCACATAAGGCAAGAAGCGACATGGGAACGTGAATCTCTCATTAGGTAACAATATCCTCATTTGTTTAAGGGTAACTGAGGTTAGAATTTCAAGGGTAAAATTCTAATTTAGGGGGAGAGAGTTATCACATCCTCATTTTTAACACACACTATATTGATGAAATGATTGATGTACGTTGTTTTTTTTTATGTGTTATGATTGGGATGATGACATGAAATTATATGATATGTAAATGTTATGGAAATTGAATGATGTGATAGTTGATTGATGCCATGACATTGCTATGAGAATATTGAATGAAATCAATGAATATAGGTTTACTTAATGATGATAGTTTGATGGATTCAAAGTTGAGAACACTTAATATAATCGATTGTGAGAATTGATTGAACATACATATATTCATATATAAAAAGGTATGTATGTATATATACATAATAATATGAGGTATTAAGATGATTTTCAGTGTATTAAGTGTATTAATTAATAATGCAAGCATGATGGGTGTATATATGTATATATACGATTTTTAATGTATAATGGAATGAATAGATAAGTAATGTATAAGTGTATTAGTAATGTATTAGTATAAGTATGTGATAATAGTATTTAAATATTATATTGACATTTGATGAAATGATATGATATAATATTTTTATATAGAAATAAGAAAATGAATTAAATATTGAGTATGTAAGTAGATTAATAAATATGGAAATAAATAAGTTAGTGGGATATTAAGTTAGATATTTTATTGATAGTGGGATAGGTAAATGTGTTAGTGGTGTTTTAAGTTATTATATTTTATTGATAGTGGGATAGGTAAATGTGATAGTGGAATGGGAATATGTAATAGTGGATAGAGAGAGAAAATATAATATTAATATATTGAGTTAATGAAAAGAAAAGAAAAGAATGTGAAATAAGTTCCAGTTTGTTGAACCATAGATATGATATGAAATGAAAGACCCAGTACAATGAGCGCATATGAAATGGCCCAAAATGTGAAAGGGCAAATGATATGAAATGAAATGATATAGGAAAACAAGAGGGAGAATGCATAACAAGAATGCATTCTCAATAGAGAATCATTATCATTATACATGATGGAAATACAGTGAATGGAATGATGAAAGCACTACATGTGCATATACGATGATGATTACAGTATCATACAGAGTAAGTATACATGGCACATCATTATTATCAATTGATGAAAAATTATGATGATATGATATACTGAGATGATGATGACATTGAAAATAATGATACTGAAAATGATTATGAATAAAAGATGATACTAAAATGATAATTACAAGTAATAGCAAAGATATTAAATAATGATAATGACATATAATTAATGGCATATGATATATTTGAATGGTATATATGCTAATGCATTATGATTAATTGAAATGATGATTTCTTTGATAATATAATATTATGTGATTTACATATTATTAAATTGAATTATGATTGCATATGACTATGATGTTGCTTATGTTATATGTTATACTAGCGCCATTGAGTTTTATACTTAGCGTTTGTCAATTGATGATGCAAGAACTAGTGAGATCAAAGAGGAAGCGAAGTAGAAAAGTTAGCAGTAGGTTAATCAAATAAAGTTATTGGTAAAGGACTTAGACTTCACATCATGCTTCTATTCCGTAACATTCATACTTTTTAAACAATTTGGTACTTTAGCAGTAGTAATAAAAATAATGACAGTATAAAATAAATATTGATGGGTGTGTTTTATGAAAATAATATAACGATGCATAAATGATATAAGTAATGTAAGTATGCAAATAATGTTTGAAAAAGGTATGGATCGTTAAGCACATTTAATAAAAAAAATGATGTGTTTTAACAAGTTAAGTAATGTATCCTTTGTAGGTTGATTATTGATTTTCTAGAATAGAGAATTGGTAATCATGCTACAAGAGCATGTTACGCAGTAAGAAGGAGTGACATTTTATCCTACATTGCCAACCTAGGGTTGGCATACCTCCTAAGGCTCCTATAAATACCTTTGGGTATTAGCCTTATGACATATACATTATAACATAGAATATCATTTTAATTCTAAGGAATAAGCTCTTTCAGAATTAAAAAAGTATACCTAATTAAGCATTTAATTAGGTTTAGTGATAAATTTGATTCACTAAAACCCTAAGCTTTGAGGATTTGGAGGAAGGACTTTTAGCCTTGGTAAGTCACATTTTTCTTTGATACTTCTTAATTTAATTTATTTTTACTACCATGGTTAGTTTATTGCCATGTTTAGCTTTACTACCATATTTAGTTTATTGTTATATTTAGCTTTTCTACCATGTTTAGCTTTATTGCCATATTTAGCTTTACTGTTATGTTTAGCTTATTGCCATATTTAGCTTTATTATCATGTTTAGCTTATTGTCGTATTTAGCTTTACTTCCATGTTTAGCTTTCTTGCCATATTTAGATTTATTGTCATATTTAGCTTTATTGCCATAAATAGATTATTGTCATAAATAGATTATTTCTGAAATTAAACTTACGATTATTTCCATATTTGAAATTATTCCCATATTTGGCATACTTTTCTTTTTTGGAAACTTTTTTTTATACTTTCCATATCCATGCATTAGGGCTCGTGCTACCCAAGGATTTTATGAAGTGGAGGAGATGTTGCAACACATCTTGGAATTTATGTAAAAATGAAGACCCTCATGTAATAGTATAATATTATTTTATTATATTTTTCCCCTGGTTGTATTATTTTTACATCTCTTATGTACCCCCTATCTCTCCTATCCTTTTCACCGGCCATTATTCTTAAGGTTTTATTTTGTGTGGATGGTTATATTTTGATATTATGTTTATCATAATATAAGCCATGTCACATGCCACCTCATACATAACTATCATGTGCCATATGCCTCTATGTCATATCACTTGCCATATCATATGTCACTATGTCATATTACATTACTATGTTATGCCATGTCATATGCCATTATGCCATGCCACATCTCTATGCTATACCATGTCATATGCCACTATGTCATGCCATATCTTATGCTATTATGCCATGCTATGTCATATGTCATGTCAAATGCTACATCACACACACATCATTATGTCATGTCATGCATATGCCATGTCATTATACTATATCATCACTTCATATATCATACATATGTCATGCCATCCAAATGCGATATAGTCTTATACGTTATTCTACTTTGCTATGTTATGCTTTGCATATCGCTATAACATGTCACGCTACATGCTTACTTTTACGTGCTTGCTTGCTTGTCTGCCTAGGGCAATTAATCCTAACTATAATGGTAAAATTGATCTTGGAAACTCATAGAAATAGATCTTTACCATCCTAACCCATGTCTAAAAGGTTTAATATAACACTCATATTATGGGTAAGATGAACCAAATCTAGAACCATCTAATGGCAACTCCTTGTGACTTTTTCAAGTTCGTATCATTCCTTGAGATAGCCCCTTGAGAAGATCGTGCTTTCATTCCAAATAGATCTCGGTCTATGAGTTTAACAAGCCTCATGCCATCCATACATGTCATATGTGTTATGGGCATGATAATAATGGTAGATGCAAGAGAGAGATGAAAGGCTATCATGTATTAAAGTTTGATTCTAATTGAATTCATATCAGATCCATTCTCATTATCATAAATACATATCCATTATTACATTTATGTCAAGTTATGTTTAGGAATTTGCAATAAGGATTAAATTTAAGCTTAAATTAAATGAAAAAATAGAGGATTTAATATCCTTTTGTACTATATGTAGGGAGTGCATAATATTGTTTGCCATTTTAATATATAAATTGTTAGTCCCAAAAGTCGTGGTCAACAAGAGATGAATTGATAAATTTTAAAAAATTTAAAATAATTTTAGCAAACTATTTTAAAAAACTAGCAACCTATTTTTGAAATCAGTAAACTAAAATAAACTTTAGCAAGTTGTATTGTCAAAATAAAAATAATTCAAAGATAAATCAAAATTACAAAAATAACTTAATTGATTTTCAAAAACTCTCCTTTGGAAAATAGTAAATCGATCAACCTAAAATCTTTTTTATAAAAAGCCTTTTAAAATAAAGTAATTAAAAATAGCATGCTAAAAGTAGAAGGAGAAGAGAAGAAAGTAATGGACATACAATATAAGGGTTTAGCCTAAATACTTACAACCTCTTTGATTTTTTAGCAGGCTAACTTGGCAACCTCTATAAGTTTTTAGCAGGTTAACTTGTAATCTCAAGTTTTCATAAACTAATTGGTAACCTCTTCAAGTTTTCACAAATAGGAAAACTTGATAACTTCTTACAATAATGAAATGATAATAATAATCCTCACACCTTTACAAAACCTATTGAAAAGATTAAGAATATATATTAAAATGAAGCTCATCTAAAAGCACTTTTAAGATGTTATAGATTTAATCCTTTTCGTACTCTATTATCTTTTGTCTTGTATTCATGTTTTCTAACTTCAAAACTTATGTATTTATACTTAAAAAATATGACCATTATATTTCAAATATGTAGAGTATAAAAATGTAAGTTTATCAAATTCAATATGAAAATAGCTTTTGTTATGTGAAATCAGCAAGCTGATTTTTATGATAAACAGATTTATTATCAAATTTGATTTTTAAAAACTTACCATATTTAGAATATTCAAAAACTATTTTATTAAAGGTGGAAAGTCTATATTTTGAAAGATATTAGATTTGATCTTCATAAGAAATATATTCTCAAAATTTTCTGAACAAAAAATTCTAAGAAATTTATTGCTAAAAAGATCTTCCAAAAAATCCTCCTTAAAAAGCTTCATGAATTATGTTGAAGAGCTTCCAAAAATTGTAGCTAATTTAATCATATTCTAAACGATTATGTGATATGTTTCTTTCTATGTAGATAATTAATATATTTGAATTTTGAAAAATCAAATAAATTATATGTCGTAAAATATTTTTGAAATAAGTAAAGTAAGAAAAATCTTTAAGAGATAAGATAGGTATCATTCCAAAGTTTGAAATAATCACACTAAATCAGTTAGATAACTTCCAAAAATATTAAGTCAAATTATCCAATTAAGATCAAAAAGATATTTAGGAAGTAGATAAATTATCTATATTAAAATAATCAATTATATGATTTAAGAAAAATATCAATAATAAGAATATTAATCACGTAGGAAATAAATTTATAATAGATAAAAAATATTACATCTAAAAATATGAACATTAATAAAACTAAATTTAGCAAAAGTCATTTAAATTAATTAAACACATAAAACAATCAATTTAACACACATGAAAATTGGAAAGTTAACATTCTCCTCCTTTTTGATGATAATACAACTTAATTAAAAACATAACTTAAACACATAATTTAAAAAACATTAAAAATAAATAGAATTTTAGAAAATCTTCCCTTTGAAAAATTCTCTTCGAAAGTGTTACATGTGTAGAGAGAAATGCTCCTCCTAAGGTAATGATCTTGTGTAATTGCTTAAATCTCTCTGAAATATTATTGTATTCCACCAAATAGATCCAAATAACATATACAATAATATATCATAGCATATAAACTCTAAAATTCAAGAGTAATTTCTAATAAGAAAATGATCACGCTTGCATAAACAATCATCCAAAACTGCATGCTAAACCATTTTCTTCTCCCAATAAGTATCATATATTTTTCTCCTTTTTTTTATCATCATCAAAAAGGAAAAAGAATATAATCATAATACTAAAATATCAATAACAATATTATAGAATAAGATCAATAAAAGTAATAAGAGAATAGAAAAATTAACAAGCTAAGTATGAGAAAAAGGACCAGAAGAACTTTCAGGCTCCCCTAGTGGAATGACTTTGGTATTCATGATAGAGTGAGACCATGGCATTCTTCCTCTAACATGCTAAGCTATAGAGGGCTTGAGGATGATTTAAGTATTATCCTCTCCATCATTTAAATTGATATTTATTTCCTCAGTTTCCTTATCTTCTTCCATTTCTTTAGTTGCTTGTTTTCCTTTCAACTTGGATAATGTCTTAGTTACATTGTCAATTCAGGGTGATCTTCTTTTACTTCTTCATCCTCCTAAGGAAATTATTCCTCTTACTAATTTTCTTTAGATTCAGGCTCATTATAAATGCTATCCAGTAAGATACCTAGTTTGTACAGTTCCTTCATAGCATTAATAATTGCTTTGACCACTTCTATGTTAGCAATAACTGCCTATTTCAATTCTATAACGATTATTCCCATTAATAATTTAGAAAAAATAATAAAGAAGTGGTTATGGGGTAACTATAGCTTTAATGCACTGAGTAGGGGTTTAGAAGATTTCATCAGCTTAATAAGAATCTCTAATAGGTGCTTATACTCCTTTACCAATCATATTTTGCTTTGTAAAATGTGCTCAATAGTTTGAATAGCTTTGGGAAAATTAGCAAGTTATTTTGTGTCTTCTAGCTTTTTTGGTTTCCTTACAAACTACATATTCAAATAATCTTTTTTTGACAAGTTATTAAAAATTTCTCCATCAAGACTAATCTTAAAGTACTTAAATAACACAGTTAGAAGCATTCCATAGGAAGTCCTCTAAATATAGTAATAGTGCACATTCATAAAAGAATTAAATGACATAGATTCAATCTTTTATTCTTCATAATATGCCATATAACACAAACATCTAAATCACTCATATAAGTGATATTTCCATACCTAGGTAACATAACATGAAAAATAATCTTGTGAAAAATATAAAAGGACTCTTGAAGAGCACTTGCACTTATATGTTCCTTAGTCAAAATGTTCTGATTTCCTGAGATTAACTTCATTGCCTCCAATTCATCATAACCATTAATTTCTTTCAAATCCTTCCTTCAACTGATTCTAATTCCTCCATTGGGAATGTCAAAAGCTTGTCTAATATCTTGAGTTATGAATGCTAAGCTTTCTCCTTTGACTTAAAACCTATAAAACTCACCTTCTGCAATAATAATTAATGATCCATAAAATTATCTCACCAAATTTCCATGTATAGATTCATTGAGGGGCAAGAAAGGAATCCATTATTATTTTTCAAATAAATTCTCAATGTTTAAAAATCGATTAGAAATCTCTTCCCAATCAATGATCTTTAACAGAATAATCTTTTAAGAAGAGAAAAGAATTTATGATTCTTTAATTTTGGCTTTCTTTTCATGGAATGGAGAGAGTGAAGGCTCAGTGTTCTTTTTCTTTGCCATAGGAAATCAAGAGAGAAATTTGCATTTGGGGTTTTAAGGATTTTATGTATGAGAGAGAAAAGATCAAGAGAGAGATGAAAGAATTGAATAGGTTTTCTCTTTATGAAAGAGTGGGAAACTATATCTACAAAAGGAAGAAAGTGGTCTTCTAAAATAGGAATAAATCACATAATAAAAGCATTAATTAAGAATATTTCAAAAGTCCATAATTTTTAGAAGATCAAATATACACCATTTTTTTTACTAAAAATGAAAATATTTAAAATGTTTTGAAATCAAATATTTTATATATATATATATATATATATATATATATATATATATATATATATATATATATATATATATATATATGAAAAATATAAGAACATAAATAAGTTATACATACATACATACATACATACATACATACATACATACATACATACATACATA
>CANYBF010664358.1:0-13838 GCA_948192965.1 Dalechampia spathulata
TTATTATTCAATATAAATAATAATTATTTAATCATTTATTATATTATTAATCATATTATAAAATTAAATTAATCATTACTTAATCATTACTTAATCATTTATTATATTATTAATTATATTATAAAATAAAATTAATAATTACAATATGAGTAGGTTCGAATGGAGGGGTAACTTGGCCGCCGTTCAAACTGGCGGCCAGCTTTTATTATGCCACCTGTACTTGGCCGTTATTCAAACCGGTGGCCAACTTCAACACATCAGTACTTTTTCACCACGTCAGTTGGCCGCTGGTTAAACCGGCGGCCAACTCCAAAACCACACCAAACCGGAAATTTTTTTTATTCTCACACCAAAGGAAGAATTTTTAAAAAAATTTGCATCAATTTGGAAAATTGTCCCTTGAAAAAAGCCATTTTCTTTCATTTTCAGATTAATTTCTTGAACAAAGAAGAGCTTAATCATGGTTGTCCACAAAAGAAATGATAAAGATGTGGGGTTAGTTTTAGGTACTAACAAGCTGCCTTAGGAAAAGAGGCAATCATCGGCCACCATTAAGTTTGAACAAAGAGCAGGAATCGATCATGAAACTTAGATCGGGAAATCCACGTGACATCCATGTGGATTTGGGACCTAGAGACAGGGCACTCGTTTTTATCTGGGTCAAGTCTTGTACAGTGTGGAGGATTTCTAGCGTAATTTCAAGATGGAATAACTTGTCAACTAAGATGGATTTAAGCTGAACTAACCCGATAATTTCTCTGGGTTAGGATGTGGGTCTGCATCAAGATACTGAAACTGAAGGCAACCTTGTATTTCTTAAGATGAAAGGGCATTAAATATTACAGTTGCTGGATGTTATTTGCTAGATCTTGATGACAGATAGTGCTTCGCCGGATTCATCAAATCCCGGAATTAGCCACATAATCCATTTGTTAATGATTTATTGTGTTTTTTGCTTAGTTTTTAAATCATAACAAACGTATTACAAGGCATTAATCCAAAAAGCCTATCCTGAAAATCAGGCAACAGTGCACACAAAGACAAATTACAACCTAACGTAATGGTTATATAATTCATCAGCAGACAAAGGGTGGCCTTCAAAATTTTAAGGATAAGCTGTTAACAGCGATTGTCCAGGTGACTTGGCAGGGAGGGAGGGGGAGAGACTGATAGCTACGCTTTGCTTTGTCATCTTCGATTGACCGGCTCCGGTCCCATCATCTGCCACGTCATCTCCACTCAGGGGTCAACACTTGTCACCCTCCATATTACATCCTGCACACTGTTCTTCTATAAATATTAAGATCATGAAAGCTTTCTTGCTTGTAAGCATATACCCACCTTCACAATCAATTACACTCGAATTTTTGTGAGGCGTAACAGTAACTCACCGTGTGTAGCAGTTGTTTCTCTGTATGAGCATGGCAGGTGGACGATCATCATCCATTAGATTCCCGAAAATCCGGTCATGGCAACGGTGTTCGAGGCTTGTCAAGGAGCAGAGAACACGCTTGTATATCATATGGAGGTGCATTGTGATTCTTCTAAGCTGGGATAACGGAGCATGAAGGTAAATGTATACTTTATCTGATCAAGAACCGGTCGAATCCTGACATTTTTTTTGATACTTTTTTTTTATATCAATTCGAAGGATAAACAACAGAGCTGTAATTCAGTTGCTTGCTTAAACATGGAGAAAATGCTCTAGAAAAGGCACTTGTTTCATCCTTGAAGCGGTTCTTACTGTAAAATAGACAATTTCTTTCTGTTTTTTCATTTGTATTCTTCTTTTTCGAATCCATAAACAGAGAGATGCTCAGTAAAGATGAGTTGCGTCTCGCCCATCAATTCCGGCGCAGGTAGCTTAATATGAGAATGGAGGGTTCCAAAGGCAAGCTTCCCCTCGCATGTAACGCAAACTGGGATAGGGACTTCGGTTTCTGTTGTATCCACCCGAAAGAACAGCAAAACAGAGCAATTGCAGCTCGGCTTGGCTTCTTCAGCTAAACCAAAAACTCCAAGAGTTTTTAAGACTAACCAAACCAAACCAATCAACTGAAAAGATTAAACGGAACAAATAAATAAATCAAACCGAGTTAGACAGTTATGGGTTTGGTTGGGTTTAGTTTAGAAAAAAAGTAAACTAAGATATTAAAGTTGATTTGTTCAATTAAACAAAAAATTCTAAACCCAACCAAACTTTTACTTTTGCGTTTACCAACAAACCGAATTGAAATTTCCAATTGACCGGTTTGGTTAGGCTTTTTTTTTTTTTCCTGTAGGAATAAGTTTAGTCGCTGCTAGCCATAGCCACTCCCCCCAAGATCCTGGGAATTATTTGGAAAAGCAATCCTAGAAAGTTGGAAGACAAAGTTCCAATTCAAAATGATGCGTGGTTGGTTCGTGTCTACTTGATTGAAAATTTAGTCCGTAGGGAGTGGTGAATTAAGTTGGGTGTATGGAGATGAGAGATGAGCTTGAATTTTATCATTTTCATTGGGAAAGGGCCATTGGGGCTTGCAATTTTGAGCAACAGTCACGTTAAATAACATCAACCGCCGAAAATCACATGCATGGATACCTAGATGCTATAACAACCTACTCCACTGATAACAACTTGAGCAAAATACATTATAAATCTGATGTTGGGAAGTACATATGAAATCACAACATCAATTATGCAATTTGAGGGTTATGTTGTTTGTTTGTAAATTAAAGAACAAGTTATTCTCCTAATCTAGTATCCAATAACTAGTCCCACGTGCAAGCTCAAATCTTTCAAGTAAAATCAGTCGTGCTTTTGGCTTTTCTCCATGTTTTATTAGAAAAGGAAATGGAGTTTTCTTCTAATGGTTAGAATTGTTGATGCAGGAGAAATGGAGTGCTAGTATGAGAGACGATCGGAGAGATTCTACAAGCAAATTGCGCCAGTTGCCTACAAAACCCTTCTGTTTCCATACAAACAACCAAAAGAATTTGCAAGTCAGGATGATCTGCTTAGATTTTTTATGAAGTCACCATCATCTATTTCCAAGTTTTCAGTGAAATCTACTAATCTCAAGGAGGAGTTCGCTGCTTCAAAATTGACCAACGAACTGACGTCTCCATTGAAGAACAAAAGAAATGTATGCTGAGAAAATGTAATATTGTCATTTCGACCGTAACCCTTGTGTTTAGTTGCCACTGTTGAGTTTACTTGTTCTTCGAATGTGGATATTTAATTTTGTATATTAAATAACTCCAGCCAACAAAAATAAGTCAAATATCAAATTGATACTAAATACAATGATCGAAACACTTTACTAGAAAAAATTTAAACTGCAAAACCAAAGAGCTAAAGACACCAAATTTGTCATTCTTCCATAATGAAAGACAATGCAGTAGTATAATATTCATTATAAAAGCACACAACTAGATCCAAAATAAGAGTAACCTGCCGTTTCTTACTAATTTCATTTACCATCAAAAGATCTTATTTTACCGGCAGACGCACATTTACTGCAAAATGAGGCACATCAATATTGCAACCAGTAAGATGCAGGCCTCAACCTATCCGTCCTCAAATATCTACGCTTGGGTCATCGGAGCCAAAGTATAGTTCTCTCTCAAGTACACATCCATGATCAAGAACATATAGATGCGAGGAATGATAACCTGCGAAGTACAGTCAACTTCAATATCTTCATAAACATCTATTTCGTACTTATTTGTGACATGGACAATTGGGGGGAAATACCTCTTCTCATAATTGTTGCAATAGGTGTGCGACTGATGCTTTCTTATCTCTTTGTTCCAGCCAGTGACTCACCAGCACTCACTTGTAACTTTGGACTACTTGATTCATTATCAGATTTCCTTAAGGCTAGACTTGACTTGTTATGACCTCCCTAGGGGTTTCAGAATACAGGAGAAGCTAGTCATTGGAGGAACCTTTCAAAGCTTGAAAGAATGAGTTTATTCAGATAAAAGACACATGAGCCACGCCATCTAATAGCCCTTATCCATTTCATCTGCATAACAGTCATTTACTACTATAACCAGCCCCCTCCTCTTTTTTTCAATGTTTGTTTTTTGAAAAAACAAATTCAAAACTCAGTGTTCAATAATGATTGCTGCAGGTGCCAAACATGAAATGAATATAGAACAGTTTCAAATTGCTGTTTCAGCCTCTATGTATTTTCTAAACCATTTTTCAGAAATGTTTGAATCTAAATGGAAATTCAGTTCCTTCTTACTAAAATGAAATCCAAAACTTGACAACATGAAATGCTGGCATTCTCAGGGATGACCTGACGATAGAATGACTAACTTTTAGCATTCATACACCAAGCATGCTATGCTCCATATATAATTATCACTTACAGTTCCCTTATTGGCTGTCAACCTCCGACTTGAAGGTGCCCGTGCCACTGAAGAAGCAGCTGCAGCAGCCGCAACACGGATTCTGCAAAAATGTTAAAAAGACCAACTCATTTTCAATCTTTTGTGATCACCACACATCACAACTAAACATACAGGTGTTCCCGCTCTTTTCTTTTTCTTTTAAATGTATTGATGTTTCCACTCCTTGTTACCTCTTATGCACATCAACATATTCATCTGTTTCATCTACAATTTCCTCCTGCATTATAGAGTTTATAATTAGGATATAAGATTAGGGCAACTAAAATGCATGGACTGTCTGGTAGCAAAAAATCAGGATTGATAACTTACCTGCAGAAGTTCTTCAAATACATCTTCTAGAGTGATGATGCCAATGACTTCACCATCTTCAATGTCCTCTGATGATTGGACCAAACCATTGGTTCCATCATAGCGTGAGGAAGAGTTGTGCTTGGATTGCCTTGAAACCTTATCAATATCAAGAACAGTATCTGCCTTCTCCTCTTGAGTGGCTAGCAAAGGAGTTGTCAATTGGGACTTCCCGTTAGTTGCTTTGTTTTCTTCATGTTTTCCTTCTGTTAGCGCAGGAATCTTGGTTTTTGTTTTAGACTTTACAACAGCTGCCATATGACTGCTACCTTTTTGAAACTCGTTTAGAATATCATACAAAGGCATATCAGATGGAACCCTGGAGAAATGTCCATACAGACACTTATCATGTTGCCCTGCAAAATCTACAATAAGGTAACCCAAAGAATATAGCTGGTACAAGGAGCACACCGTGGAATTCTACGAATGGAAACAGCACTGACTGGGGTCTCTGTCTCAGGTCGTACTGTAAGAAGGCTTTTCACCTAACTCATACAGAAACAGAGGCAAGAACAAAAAAAAGATAACAACCATTTAGATGTTTAGTGAAACCAAAATTCCATTTACAGTATTAAAATTTTTTACAAGATATTAGTTCTAAATTCCACCAGAAGAAGTCCAATTATATTTTTTGGATTCCCAGAATACACAGGAACTCGACTATGCCCTCGTGCTAAAATTTTTCCCATCGCCTCCCTGAGTTGCCAGTATGTAGAAGAAACACAGGTATGATCAGTGTACATATTCAAGTAGAAGACACAACAATGAAAATCAATGCACAGAAAAATCAATAATAGTTATTCAGGAGCAGGACTAACCAATCCAGCTTGGAATTGACATCTAATGAGAAAGTAGATTCAATAGGTGTCATAGCCTCTTCAGCAGTCTGGATTATTCAATGACAAAAGAGAAACGATCACTTGGACATGTCAGATACAGGACAATATTAACGATCCTGCAGTTCTAGATGCAGGTACAATGATGGATGAAGAGAGCGATTGGTGAACTTGTTTGCAAACAAGTCAGCAGGGCCACATGTTCAATAATGCAGAAACAGTATAATCAATTGATAGTTACAAAACAACCATATAAACATAAAAAATCGTTTTGAGCATGTTAAATTCACATAGTGCATACCTTTTCAGTTAAGTCAAGTGCTCCACTAATAATAGTTGTTTCATCATGTGTGAGTTCGCCTCCCTTACCGGCCTAAATAATGTTAATGTGTTTATAGTCAGCATATTCAGCAAACTATATGGAAAATTATAAAACTGCTGCAGAGCTCTATTTTACCTCCTTACTATGGATGGAAACAAGAGCTTTCAACTGAGCCCGCCTAAATAATGCATCATTATGCCCCAGTACCCAGTCTAATATCTGTGAACACATTTCTAGAGTTAAAGAGCAAACATCGATATAAACAAGCTGTTTGTAGCAGAAAATGCAAGATTCACCAATGTGGTCATTTAGGAGCTGATGCAAGATATCATAGTACTTTCATCTTTTCCCTCCTTGCTTTCTAGATGATAGCAGCTAAAACTAAAAACCAGAGATTCATTTGACAGCTCACTCGCAAATAGCAACAGTGATTATATAACCAAACACTCAAAAAGTATGACCAAATAAAAAAAAAATGACGAAATTTCACCAGCAGATAAGCAAAAACAATTGCATTCTACCTTTCCACTATAACTAAGAAAGTATGTAAAAATTAATAGATTTATCAAATCAGTAGTGATCCCCATATGATAAAGGAGCATCTAATTCAAAACTTTCTTTGCATCTACCTTCCCAATGGGATACGATATTGGATAGCAGATTATCATTAGAATCCGTACGAGCCATAGGAAATTAGCACCAACAGTAAGTCCATATCTGGAGCATATTGCTTGTGGAATAACCTGAGGAACAGAGAGTGTTAACTTTGCAATCCAATTCCTTTCCCAACCCCTCAAAAGAACCACTCTGCACAAACATTTATGGTAGGAAGACGTGGATTACATGACAAAAGCATAGGATTTAGTAGAACACATACCTCTCCAAAAAATAGAACGAATGTGACAGAGAGTATTATAGCAACATATTGGTTGAAAAGCTTATCAAGGTATATAGGAAGAGCCTGCAAATTTAGATATCGGAATCAACAAAATTGGTTAAAATAAAGGAGATTACCAAACCAATCTCAATACAAAGTCCCTCAATCTCAAAAGGTAAAAATTACTGGAAAAGGCAAATTTCAACCCATGTTCCAGAATCATAATTTTATGAATAGCACATGAGGTCCGTGTTTGTAGGCTTACTCTTAATTTCCTATTGCATCTCATATTTTCTTATGAGCCCATAATCCTTCATCAAACCACTGTCTAACATATAAGCATTACAATTTTAGCCGTAAGGCCAGTGTTTTCATAGTGTTAAAGCTAATTTCCTGAAAGTCCTAACATAAACATTTGAGCAAATCATTTAAGGTTCAATTCTTGCATGATGTTTTCAGCTCGGAGGTCAAATATTCATTTCAGTCTCCACTGCGCTTGCTCTCAGAAGCTCAAAATTCAAGTCTTAATAACTTGATCCTGCATATGTAATTACTCGTGGTCTGTATTTCGAACAGCAATACACCCATTAGTTCAATTCATTTATCCTGTTTGCTTAATTCTTGTGTTGAAGTAGCCTATAACTGCTAGAATTAAATTATTTCCGATTTTTTTTAAGAAAATGGCAGGAGAAACATGCACTCGAAAGAACAAAACCATGCTTAAAAAATAAAACGATTTTGCAATTTTTCATTTTAATTTAACACCCACATGTTTATTCCAAAAAAATACCTTAGATTTTTTATTCATGTCCTGCGATGTTAATATTCCAATCCTACACCATTTCACACAAAAAATGGAATATGATCAATTTGAATGGAAAACCGTAAAATTACCTCCATAGCAGCCGCATTACATAAAAGCAATGTCACTAACAGTTGATGTTGCTTTTGAACCACCGGAAGGATAGCCGCTGATTTAAAATAATGCCAAAACAAAATTAAAAGTAAATTACAAAATCAATTAAACTAATAGTGAGACCAGTACAAAAAAAAAATCCAAATAAAAGACCTGCTTGTTTCTTCTCACTAGAAGAACCGCTACGTTGAAGAATTTCAAGCTCGACGAGACCAAGGGACATTAAACCTAAAGTAAGACCTGACATAATGCCAGCAAAGAGAACAAGAAAGCAGGAGATTCCTGCGTAGACAAACCACTCTATCGATCCAAACGGTATCTCTCCGACACCGTTGGATTGACCTACCGCCGTCAACATCCTCGCGGCCATCAACGCATTAACGAGATGCATCTCTAATCAAAGGTGCGGATGATCGATAACTTTACGGAGGTTCTCGGATCTACCACCAATAATAGTGATGATAAGAGCAACTAAGTTGTTCTGTTTTTGGTGCTTGTTTTATTCGATCTAGAAATGGGAGATTCAGAAAAAAAAAGGAAAAAGAAAAAAAGGTATATGCATTTTTCTGATACTGTACGGCTTTTCTTTTTGGTAAAAATCATGCATGGATGACGTGGCGAACTCTGGAGGGTTCTTGGGCACAAGTGGGACCACAGAGTGAATTGTGCTGATTAGCGTAGACGAGTTAATTATGTTGATCATCGCAGGTAATTGCAATCCCCGGAAAACAAACGTGTTGACTGAAAATTCTAACTTATGACTTTGATTTCAAATATGAACCATTTAACTTTAAAAGTTGAAATAAAAAATTTCATGTAAATGTCTAAAATTCAAGAAATCTCTTTGAAAAATCAAGATCGGCAGCTTCTGTGAATTCTCATATACTTCTGTATTTTCTTCTTCTTTTTCAATCAAAATATGAGAAATCATGATATTCAAATTGTGAATTCATTACGTATGCAAACCTTAACATAGCGAGTAAATTCATGTAGCAAGATTTTGATCCAAGAATATTTATTGTATTTTTTGGTTGATCAAGAACATAGCAAGAAAGTGGATCGAAATCGGTAACGAATCGACTAAGTTGATGTTTTTATCATAAAATACCCCACAAGATTTCTTTTTACAGATACAGTTGGGTAGCATTACAGAAATGGAATGCTGCAAGCCTGATGTTGTATCACAACTTGTATGGCGTTCCACTCCTTCAAGTTTTGCATGACCCAGGCTTCGAGATTTTGACAGAAATGAACCTCCCATCATAAAACTGAACAATAAATCGTTTCCCAGATCATTAAAATGGTCATTCTGATCTCTTTCTGTTCTTCTTTTAAGAACTATTACCGCATCACCAAGTTGTGAAAGATGCAGTGCATACCTTTCCATTCATTTCCTTCACAGCCAGTAGGGCAGAGTCTTCGTTGGTGAACCAAACAAAGGCATAGCCTAAGGATTGCTTGGTTTTCTTATTTGACCCGACTTTGACTGCAAAGTGGATACTAATATGATTTCAGAATTCCTGATTATCACAGATGACCAATACCCAATGCAATTATAAGAATTGTATGAATTTCATCCACTCTTAAAGCCGGACAAGTACCTCTGGTTACTTCCCCAAATTGTGAAAATGCCTTCTTCAAACTCCCCTCTGATGTTGATAATGATAATCCTACATCAATCCAAAGTGCAAGGCTTCAGGCAAGTGGTCATTCTCTGCAAAATCTGCGACCAGCATGAATAAAATTACATAAACATGAATGAAAAATACATCACATATGTCCCATGCTGAACAACTTCATCTCATCAATATCCACAGATGGCAATACAATCTTAATTCCAATTTTCAGAGTCAATCTTTGCTCATACTGCAAGGCGCTACAGGGCTTTCATATCCAGCTTTATATAATACAAGTCATATTGTCATTGTCACGGTTAAATAACTGAAATAAACTAATTGAAACATATGCAACTAACATGAACAGGAACAAAAAAGGAATTAGTCGAAGCATTACCAATCAGCCCTCATAAAATCCAACCAAAATAGTAAAAAAGCCACAAAATTTTCAGTACCCAATTGATCTAAACAACGATCACGATATAACCGATGCAACCGAATTCACAAAAATCCAAATCAAAGAATGCACCTGTTGCAGTTCGGAAAGGGAAAAGAGAGAGAGAGTAAATGCACCTTTGATGAAAACTATTTTTGAGGGAGATTGATCGGATTCAGTCGAAGAGGTAAAGCAGGAGTCGGTTCTGCAATTGACTTGCAGGTTTGAAAATCGTTTATTAAGCGATATCAAATGCGATTCTGATGGTATATTTGAAATTGGGATTAATTGCTTTGGAATTGCAAACTGTGTGGTGGTAGACAGAGCAGAGGAAGCAAAAGGAAAAGGATACAACTTTGCCATCCGAAACTTTTCTTAGACTAGAGAGTCGGAAACTTTCCTCAAGTCTTCACCGGAAACAAGTGACGTGGGAGACGATATTTTACGTCGGAACTTCAACGACCGAGCCAGAAGCCCAAATTCTTGTCGCATAATCTCACTCAGGGCTTAGGGCTCCGCTTTAGATAGCAATGCTTTGGGCTTATCATAAATTTACGCCTGATATAAATTTACAGATTTTTAAAAATTTTTAAATATTTTTTAAGTAAATTTTCATTCTTATCATATTTATTTTTATATTTATTTATTTTTATCTTTTCTTGATTCTTTATAGAAAACTCAGATAATTTATATTCATAGTCCTTTAACTTATACTTTTTTCTCATCAAAGTCCCATAACTTTAATTTGTAACATAAAAATCCTCATACTTTAATATTATTTCATAAAAATCTTCAACTTTAATTTATAAAAAAAAATCCTCAAATTTTAATATTACTCCCATAAAATTCCTCTAGATAATATATAAAGAAAAAATTAATATAATATCACTTGACATATTAATTATATTAATTTTTTATTTTCTCATATAATATTATCCATCCAAAAATTTATCATAGAATTACTTAACTTATTACTATTATTACTATTGATTATAAATTTTGAAAACTTTAAAATTTCATAATAATTAGGAATTATTTTGATAACATTTTTAAAACAATGGGATGCATATTAAAATATTTATTTAGAAAAATATTTAAATAATTTTTATTATATTTACATTATAATATTTATATTATCACACTTCATGTCAGTATATCAAGTTATATTATATTAATGTTTATTTATATATCATGCGAAGGATTTATATGTAAATAATATTAAAGTCTAAGGATTTTTATGTTATAAATCAAAGTTGAAGGATTTTTTGAAAATAATATTAAGGTTTGAGTATTTTTATATTATAAATCAAAGTTGAGGGATTTTTTGACAATAATATTCAAGTTTGCGTATTTTTATGTTACAAATTGAAGTTAATGGAATTTGATAGAAAGAATTATAAACTGAGAAACTATGAGCATAAATTACCGGCATAAACTTTCAAACACATTCATCATTATATTTATTATTGTAATCGTCATCACATCACGGTCACTGTTATCTTTATCGATTACTGTTATTTTTTCCTCCTTTTATTCTTATTATTCTATTTTTATTTTTATTAATTTTGTGTTTTTTATTATTCTTTTAATTTTTATTTTTACACAAAATAAAAAAAATCATATCTTTTTTGTTTGTTGCTACTATTATTTTTTTATTATCATTATTTTAAGTTCAAATATTATTTACTATTTGTAATTTATTTATTTTTCATTGATATATAATTCTAGAAAATACATATATTTATCTTTACATATTATATAATATCTATGATAGATAAATATATTTTTTTTATATATCATATGATATCTATAGTAAATAACATTATATATATAATAGATAAATTTATTTACTAATATATCACATGTTATATATGATAGATAAAATATAAATTATCTATCAATAGTATATATTTAAAATCCCAAGATTAGAGGCAACACAAGAATCAAAAGAGTTAAAGAGAGGGAAAGAAAAAGACACAAGAAATTTAGAATGGTTCGGCCAATAATGCCTACATCCACTTACCCAAGCAAACAACTTAGGTTTTCACTAATTAATGCACAAATACAACAAAGAATTCTTCAACAAGAATTCATTCCCAAATGTTTTCCCAAGGCTCACACTTAAACCCTTACAACAAGTGTTTCTCAAGGCTCACATTAAACCTCACTCAAGAAATCAAGAAAATACTTCAAGAATACATCAAAATGTATTTAACAAAGAAAATGATGTTTGTAGATTGGTTTCCTACCTTTAATAAGGTTAATCTACACTTATATAAGCTATTCTAAGCTTATATGATCGTTGGGGATGCATTAAATGCAAAATAGAGCCGTTATACAACTTTTTTCAAAAATGTTGAAAAATGCATATTTCGATCCGTATGGTCGTACGCCTTCCTATACGCCGGTACGACACCCAAAATATGACTCCAAAATGATGCCGAAGCATCATGTATGGCAGTACCACTAAGTGGTACGCTCGTACTAAACTTTCTACACAATTTTTCACTCAGTATGGCCTCTTTGCACGCTCGTATGGCTTGGGAAACCAAACGGTACGCTCGTACCACTTCAAAAACACCGATGCACAAAAATTCCTAAGAGCTTCGGTGTGACTATACCACACATTGGTACACCCGGACCAAACTTAAAATACTCAAAATTTCAATAATTTTCATAAAATATTGTTTATTTAACATCAAAACTAAAATCAAGAACCCTCAAGGTCCAACATTCTCCCCCTTTTGATGTTGACAAACCTCAAATACTTTTTAATCAAAATTAACTCCCCCTCACAAATTTTACCATTGTAATTCATATTCAATGAAAATTATTTAAAATTAACTCTCCCTTATAAATTGCACCCTTGCAATTCATAATCAATGAAAATTATTTTCGAAATGCATACAAATTCATTTTCACAATACTTCTCCCCTTTTGGCTACATTAAAAAGAAAATAAGCCAAAATCAATCATTAAAGTATGTTCTCATACATATGTTCAAAATTCTCATTTCAAAACAAAAACACAATCAACAATCATAATACCAACAGAATCAACATACATACCAATTGTTACACCCACATTAGAGACCCTAGGAGTTATACGTATATACGTAGTGTCTAGGGCTATATGTGCATGCGTACATGTGAATGTGCACGTCTTTGTTAAGGAATGCTTATATTGCATGATGTATGTTAGATGTTTATGTGCTATGAATGGATGTGTAATGAGGATGAGGTTTGCTTGTGTGTCGTCGCCTTATTGGGAAGCGTGTCTTCTCGGTTGGATGAGGGACGGCTTGTGTATGTGATTGGTGTGCGTTATGTTAGGTATAGCCTTTATACTGGTATAGGGGTAGATGTCGGAGCGGAGCGACGACATTTGCCCATCAGGGGGAAATTCGTGAGTTATGGGTTGGGGTGCGGGGGCGGAGCCCCCGCGGTACGGTAAAGGGGTATTTTGGTAGTGTGTAGCAGGTTAGTTAGGAGGTTTGGGAGCGTTACAGATGAGTTAGGCATGCCAATAGGCATGTTATGTATTTTTGGGGAGTGGTACAGGCGTACGGTTTGGCCGTACGGTCGTACGAGGCGAGCAAAAACAGGGATTTGAGGGCCTCGAGTGCGTACGGGCGTACCAGAAGGGCGTACGGCCGTACCGCAACTCGCAGGAATCAGATTTGCTCGCAGGAAAATTTTAGTTTGTCAGGTGAACAGTACCCGTACGGGCGTACCAAAAGGTGGTACGGCCGTACGACAACTGGCAGGTTTTTGGGTTTGTCAGGGTTTTGGCGTCGGTATGGGCGTACCAATATCCGTACGGCCGTACGCGTCTTTAATTTGACTTTTTAAGGCAGAAAACAGACGGTTTTCATTAGTTTTCCCCCTTATTTTCCTAAGCTAAACACCCTAAACCCTACCAAATCATCTCCTTAGGGATTCTAAACGTTGCTAGCGTAAGAGAACGCGGAATAGAAGCTAGATACGATTGAAGATAGGATCGGTGGCTTATACTAGAGGTTGCTTGCGTTTGAGGTTAGTGCTAGTTTTATGTGTTAAGCCACTTACGGCTTGTTTCTGATTG
>CANYBF010664692.1:0-12375 GCA_948192965.1 Dalechampia spathulata
TTTAAAACATTCATTACAAATAATTATCCAAAATTAATTATACATAAATAACAAATAAATAACATCAATTATATTCATAACAAATGCATGTTTAATTTAATATTTCAAAATATTTGAAAATTTTCACATTCATACAATACCCTAAATTTAATCACAACATTTTTCTCAATATAATTTTAGAAAAAATTTATGTTTACATAAAAACATTACTTTTTTTTCCAATCATTATTTCTTCCATTTATTCAAATTATTTTACTATTATTTTCAATTTATTCAAATATTATTATTTTAGAATTATTCATAAATTTTACTATTATTATTTCCCTGTAATTATTACACTTTATTTTCCATATCTTTTTTTAATTTTTCCCCAACAACCACTTTTTTTTCCGGAAATTTATTAAACAAAATTTTTCTCTAATTACATTTAAACAAAAATTTCCCCAACAGTTACTTTTTTTTCCCGAATTACATTATTTATTAATCTTCACTTTTAAACACAATTTTTCCTTTTTTATTTTTTCAACTTATATAATTATTATTAA
Source organism: Dalechampia spathulata (assembly GCA_948192965.1). NCBI lineage: Eukaryota > Viridiplantae > Streptophyta > Magnoliopsida > Malpighiales > Euphorbiaceae > Dalechampia > Dalechampia spathulata. Next base: position 546 of record CANYBF010664692.1, read on the forward strand.
ACATTACATAATTACATTTTTCTTTACTTATTATTTTAATATAATTTCAGCAAATTATTTAACTTTTTTTCCATCCAATTTTAACATTCACTATTTTAAACAATTTTTTTTATTTATCTAAACTATTTTTACCTATTTCACAAAATTTATTTTCCTTTTTTCACAACTTCATTTCTATATAAATCTACTCATCAAAACTTATAATAATCCTAACAAAATAATAATAATACAACAAATCAATTAATTCACAAATATTAACAAATAATACATATTAAATATAGTTATCAAACAAATCACCTTAAACTCCTCCTTTATGCCTTGTAAAAACATAATGTATTTTTGTTATGCTTTAACAAAATAGTTTCGGATTTTTTTGGTTTATCTTTAAGGTTTATATATTATATTTTTCTGTTTAGGGATTGTGAAAGAATGGAGGGAATAAGAAGGGGAAGGAACTGCTGCCGTGGAAGAGGGGGACAAACGAAACAGGAGGTGGTTTGGTGGAGGACGGGAAGTGAGAAACGGAAGGGAGAATGAGGGTTTGTTGGTTTGGTGGTTTGCTTCCGGACCTGCTGTCGTGAATGAGGGGAAGGGTGTCGGGTAGTTGAGGGGAGCTGTGGGAATCTGACAGACACACTGAGATGGCCTGAGCTGTGGGAATCTGACTGACACGCTGACAGAGTACGTATCCTGGCCGCTGGTTGGGAATCTAACAGACACACTGAGATGGCCTGAGCTGTGGGAATCTGACTGACACGCTAACAGAGTACGTATCCTGGCCACTGGTATAACCAGCGGCCACCTTATCTCTCCTCTGCCCGCACGCCACATCACGCCACCCGGACGCCACGTTATGCCACTTTCTGCCACCTGCTTGCATGGAACGCCACGTCTTCTGGCTGCCGCTTTGACCGACAGCCAGACCCAAAATCACTCCAAGACCGGATTTATTTTTGGTTTCACATCAAGATGATCATTTTTCAAGATTTTCACGTCAAATAAGTCAATTGCCCTATATTTTGGAGGGAAAGCAGTTATATGCTATCAAAGAAGCTTAATGTATTATGGTGCGGTCCGCCTGACTTTAGTTTTCTAATTTAATATTTAATATAATACCAATGAATTCCAAATATTGTTACTGAAATTTTTTATTTTAAAAATAATATTTTTAACAAATAATATTTTCTTGATAATTATAATTAATATCGAATATATTTAATGATAGATTTAATTTTCAGTTAGCAATGAAGTTTCATTATCTATGATATAATATATAGTTTATCATCAATTTACTTAGCAATATATAATTAATATATTTAACATGTTTAAAAAACACTAATTATAGCTAATCTCGTATTAATTACGCTTTGATTGAAATCAGTCTTAAATTAGACGTGGCTACAAAATTTCGGAATATGATGAATTAAATTAGATGATGTGATAAATGAAGAATGGAGGAAATGAAAAATGAAATAAACATAGTACATTTATCAATAATAATAATAAATGTGAAATGGTACCAGTATATGGAGGAGGAGCGCTGAATGGCATGGGAATGGCGGAAATCGAACATAGAGAGAGAAGAAGACAAAAGGGAAGAGGCAAAAAAAAAAAAAATCAAGATAACAGCCAACTGGGTGTTGAAGTGTCTATAATAAGTGAGTGTGAAATTGCTAAAATAAATAGGGTTGTGGTCCTAATCACTTTGGCTACTACCTCCTGTTGCTGCTGCTCTTCTTCTTCTTCCTCTTCTTCTTATACTGTGCATTAGCAGTTCCCTCTTTCGTCTCTTAAACATAATTATAGGCATCGAGATTCAATTAATACTCGAAACTGTAATTATCATTCCATCAGTACATCTAAAATGGCAGCAAACTGCGCCACATTTTTCCAGTGCCCTAGCCAGTCCCTCCCCCTCCTCTCCCTACTCTCTGCTTTGATGTTAACTCATGATAATTCCTAGGAAATTATTGGTAACTGTTACTTACTGCCTGCTTTCATGCATATGAATTTAATTTTTTTTTAATAAATTTTGATGAGTAAATAAAAACTTATCATCATTCTTACAGGTTTGTTATCTCTATCGGTGTATTAACCTGACTTGTAAAGCTACGTGCTGGTACTTTTTATGACTACTTTACTTTCACTTGTTTGTATTAATCATTTAATTCAATTTAATTAGTATAGTGCCTTATCCATTTTCTTAATTTTCATTACCATGTTTACTATCAATCCATTTTATATATTTACATGAAAGTTATTGATCATATTAAAAATTAATAACCCTATACAATTGATTTAATCCACATGGCATAAAATAAATACTAAAAAATTAAATTAAATACTAAATTATTATTCAGGCAGGTGCCTAAGGCATTGCTGGTTTGGACTGGTTTGAAAGTGGCACCGATGGAATTACAAAACTATTAATTTTAAAACCTGTGACGTTTAAATTTATTAAAAATATCTTGGAAATTGACCATTTTTTAGAACCAGATAATAGCGTCCAAAATTTTTATGAACTTCAAAAATTATATTATTATTATTTTGTAATATTTTAATGCTTCTAAAGATGCCTAATTAGCTAGCATGATCGTTATTGCCTCATGTGTGAAACATAATACGTGAGGGATGGAATTTTTTGTCATTTTAATTACGTGCATTTTCCTCCAAGTCCAATTTGCATATGTAAAATGCGACAAATTATAGGCCTCCTACTTCGCCAAACATGCCACCAAAGCCTCGCCTCTTGTCCTATTTGGATACAAATATAGAAGCACGTGCATGGCATGTGAGTCAACCAACTTGCACAAGTTTTTGAAGTGCGAAACTTGTTTTATTAACATCACTTGTTCGAAAAGGTGCGTTTTAGGAGATATTTACGAGTTCATGATCGTATTAAATTTAGTTGAAAAAAATATCTTTATTTCTTGAAATTATTTGATTTAAATTTAAATTTTGATATTTTCCGGGATGGTTTGATAATTAAAAATGAGATCAAGAAATTAATGGGGATGTTAGGGGCGAGTTTATCTGAAAAGCAATGAACATTTAGGATGAATATTGTCAGAGGTATCCAAAGGTACAAACAAAACGATAAATATAGATTTGTGGCTGCAACTTCTGTCAAAACCCATAAAGTGGAGGATCAATTAGGACCACTTTATATGAATACCCACATCCACCTACTGCTGACTAGCTAAGCTATTCTGTTAATGCACCTATATACCATCTTTAATGCCATTTTCATAGAAATTTCATACAATCACTAGCTGCTAAAAGAAACAAAAACAGCCATACGTTCTTCCTCCTTATTTACTTTGTATGAATTCCCATTCCCATTTCCATTCGACATACTTGAATTGCTTTGGACGTATATGCATATGTATATGTATATAGATATATAAAGCTCAATCTTCCATCTGAATCTCTTAAGCATCGGAGTCGGATTTTGCGAGTAATTATTTATTAAATTAAGAGAGTATTGATTGAAGGATACAAGATTCTCGCATCATGTGAAGGGAAATTATATTTTAAAAAGGGTTCAATTAGAAAAAGAAATGAATAATAATTTTTTTTTAAAAATATGGAGTATTTTGAAATGTGACCAATACTTGCTTAACGACATGCACGTACGGATCGTCTCCACTCTCTAGTTCCCAGTCGCAGCAAGTAGTCAGATCCTAAAGTCATATTTTACTGCAGAAAATGATGAATTCCTGGTTTGGCAGTGTCCACTATATGGATCCCCCTAATCAATTAATCATCGATTATATTAACTCTGTCATACTTCGAAAGTAACGTTTTCTTCACCAATTGATTTCAATTCCTCTCGAATACTTTATACGCACCGTTTTTGATATATATATTTTTAAAAACTTCAAACTAAACAACTATGCTAATAGAATACACACTTCACATCACCCCTGAATGTCAAAACAATAGTGGATTATAGATTTAATTCGTGGTAATTAATAGACCCAATAATTAATTAATTAATGGTTGAGCTTATTATAAGATATATGTGGATTAACCAAGTAAAGCAATGTACGTGTAACTTATTGATCCACATGTTCCGTCCACTTAAGGGGTCTCCTAAATGACCAAACTACTGAGAGAAAGATCTCTAACCTCAATAAACCAACCATATGTTTGACGTTAATATAATTGGCCAATTTATTAAATAAAAATTAGTTTATTACAGAAGGTAGGCTGATTAATAATATTAAATGGGGTATAATATTCGAGTCAATAGAATAAGGGTAACAGTGACCCAAAGTTGAAGCAAATCGTGTGTGTGTCTCTATATATATATACATACACATGCAATCCTTAGCTCGGTCAAATGCATTCTCATCTTTCAACCATGACTGTTGGTTTGAATTTTCCTTTATTTTGAGCTTCTCATGACTTTCTACGACCAACCTTTGAATATTATATGAACAAATAATTATGGTGTTCTTGAGTTTGGAGGAATACAATCGATTATTTTAAATGAATTTATGATTATCACATGGTTATTTATTAAATTAAAATTAAAATTAAAATTAAAATTTAATTATTTATTATAAATTGAATGGTTAATATTTTTGTACCTTCATTTGAACTGATAAGATATAATTTAATTTAATTTCTAAATTAAATTGCATTACGATAAATATCTAGTTTAATATCTCAAAAATTTTAATTTTTGAATGAATCGTTATAATAATTAACTATTAACTTCTTTATATGATTAAAATTTAAAAACTATTATGTTCATGTAAATAAATTTTTACATACTATTGATTTTATACTTAAAAATTATGAGTTTCTGCATGGAAGAGGGAGAGAGAGGTCGTTGAATTAATTAAAAAAAATATACCGTAAATGGCTAAAAAATAGATTTCGAATGGTATAGAATTAGTGTTCAAGTTAATAGCATAAGTATCGAGGCATAAACTTGTTGTAAATTAATTAATTAATTAATTAGAATCCGGCACAGCATATTATAAATTAAAATGTAATTAACAGTATGATATAAAAAATAATTAATGCAAAATAGAGATTATACATTAAGGTTGTTGTTAGTAGTTAGAAAGAAAATAAATAATAAAAAAACAGAAAAAGAGAAATCACAATTTTCGAAAGATTAGGAACATATAGAATGGAACATGGTATATGATCTGTAATTGGGAATTAATTAAGTATTGAATTATTCTTAAGGAACGAGGGGGATCATGTTTTAAATGTCAAAAAATCAGAAGTGCACTCACTTACTGGTTTTGTTTGTTTTGGTGTGTGTTTTTAAATAGTTGAAGTGGTAAAATCTATGATGAACTTGAATACCTAGAAATGGGAAGGGGGATAGAAGAGGCGATAGAGGATGATGATATGTAGCAGTAATGTAGAGGAATCTATACAAAGTATGCAAATGGGGAGGAGAATGAGAATATAAATAAATAGGAGGCCGCCACGCCAGGCCAGGTCGGTCTGTTTCTGTTCTAACTTTTATTTTTTCCTTCTTTTCTTTTCTTTCCCCTTCTCTCACTCCCAGGACCAGCAGCGGCCGCAGCTACAGCAGCTGCACACAATCAATGGCTACCAAAGTCAAAACTCCAAACCTAACTATATAACACTTCTCTCTCTCTCTCTCTATAACTACGAAACAACTGGCCTACATTTAATCAGAAAATTAAAAAGGCTAACTATTCAAAATCAGGAAAAACAGTAATAATGATAATCATGCATATATATATATATATATATATATATAATGTGGGATTAGAAAATATTAGAAATTCAGTCGCTTAATACTGTTTTTAATAAAGGTTTTAAAATAATTAGGAAAGAAGAGAGGTAAATTGGAAAAAAAAAATGATTAAAAGGACAAGCTCACATGAGGAGAACCAGATCATTCATGGGCCCCTACGTATAATCCTATCTCTCCCTCAATTCTCAATTCCTCATGGGTCTTTCTTTATTAATTAGCTGAAAATAAAAGCTATCAAAGAACAATATATTGCTGCTTCTTCTTCATTTGAAGAGAATAAGAGTGGAGAAAAAAGCTCACTGCCTGCAATTAACAAAGAAACGCCATTCGTTAAAAAAAAGCCACAGAGAAAGAAAACAACAGCTAAGAAAAGGAACCCTTCTCAATTCTTTTCTCTCTCCATGTTTTGGATATAGCTAGGTCAACACCGAGAAGAAGAAGAAAGAAGCAGAAGAGGGAGGACGAGGAGGAGGAGGGCATGATTTCTTGTCTTGTTTAGGGTTTTGGAATTTAGAGTTTTTTCTTCTTTCGGGGGGTCAAAGAAGAAGGCACCGACCCTTTTTGGTAGCTTCTCTTCTTGGCCTCACAGATCTTGAACCCCAAATCCTCTTACCACGAAAACGTATCTTTTACACAGGTGAGTGAGTCTTGTCTTAGTTCATTTCAGTATAATTGTGTTCACACCTTGTTTTTTCCATCTCTTGTTTTTATTTTCTTCCATCACCATCATCATTTTTCTCGATTAAATTTGGACTTTTTATTCTTCAAGATCTACCGTGATTGCTGACAAAGAAGCAGCCAAGTGAGTAATCATGAACTTCGTTGAGCAAGAAAGAGTGTACTGTGATAAAGAAGAAGAAGAACAAGAACTAGAAGAGGAGGAAGAATTAATGATGACAACAACAAGTAAACTTCCTTTTCCTTCTCCTAATTCATCTTCCTCGTCTTCTTCTACAAAATACAGAGATTTTCTTCCCCAGCACCACTGTAGTAACAGCCTATGGCTTTCCTCATCCGATCAACACTGTCAACAAGATTACAAAGCCCAAGAATCATCTCCCAGTTTCGACAAAAGACTAGACCTCATGGACTTGTCACTTGGAAACGATAATAATAATGCCATGGCTGTCGCGGCTGCTAGCAGTGGCTCTATCGAAAGAGAGCATATGTTTGATAAAGTCGTCACTCCGAGTGATGTAGGCAAGCTAAACCGACTAGTGATACCGAAACAGCATGCAGAGAGGTATTTTCCTCTTGATTCTTCGTCCAATGAGAAAGGTCTTCTCTTAAATTTTGAAGACCGGAATGGCAAGCCGTGGAGATTCCGTTACTCTTATTGGAATAGTAGTCAGAGCTATGTTATGACTAAAGGTTGGAGCCGATTCGTCAAAGAAAAGAAGCTTGATGCGGGTGATATAGTGTCGTTTCAACGCGGTGTAGGCGAGTCAGGAAAGCATCGGCTGTATATAGACTGGAGACGCAGGCCTGCTGCACCAGATCCAACATCGTTTGCTCATTTAGAGCTGCAAAATCAGCTACACTTCCCTCAGTCGGTGAGGTGGGGTAGGCTCTATTCTTTGCCTCAGCCTTTGTCCATGCCAAGAATACCATGTGAGCAGTCACAATTCCACCATTTTAATTACAGTATTCAACCTTATCATCATCATCATCACCAACCCTATCAATATCATCCCCATCAACAACAGCCGACGAGTTACGCCAGCGCCGCGGCTTCACAGTATTATGCAAGGCCGCCAACTTCGTTACCATCAGCAGCAGGAATACAAATCGGGGCAGTTCCTCATCAACAACAACAACAGCAAGGAGGAAATTATCAAGTTTCGATGGTGATTGATTCAATTCCAGTTGTTCATGGTAGAAGTGTCGGAAAGAGGTTGAGGTTGTTTGGTGTAAACATGGAGTGCCCGACACAAGACGATCAATCTTCTTCATCTGATAACGTTCCTCAACATGGAAGTGGGATTTTGGGTGCGTTGTCTCCTCAATTACCTTCCCAGACAAGAGTACCAAGCAGTAGTAATGGCCCAACGCCAACACTCAGGCAAGCTGATTATCTTCATGAATTTTCAAAGAAAGGAAAGAGTTCCTTATCATTTGATTTGGATCTTTGATGGCATATATATAAGAATACATATCAAGTGATCAAGAATTATATATAAAATACCATCTCGTTCAATTTGCTTCTATATTATTCTACCACTCCCCTCCACATCTAATTTTGCCGTGGGGCACTGAATTTATGAAATTATATTGATAAACAGTTAACAAGTTTTTCGGGTTTCTTTCTTTCTTGAGTATGCCTGAAGCTAGAATTAGTTAATTAGTTTAGCTGAGAGCGTGGGTGGACTTTGCCATGGGCAAAGGAGATGGAAGAGCTAGCAATTAGCAGTGCAACGAAATATGGAGTTGAAAAACAAAACAGAAGAGAAAAATTCTTTGTTTTTTTCCCATCTGTGTATAATACGAATTATATAAATAAAAAAGAAGAGCACAAAATTCCATCATCATGTTCAATGTATTTATTGATTTGATTGATTGGTATAGTTTCCTTTTCCTTGAGAAGAGCCTGGAGTTGTCAATAACTGTATACATGGTAGATGACCAATTCCCGGTTTGTTTGGGTTACATTTGTTCCTCCTTAGATATCAACTGTACTTTCTTTTCTTTTCTTTTCTTTTCTTTTCTCATTCTCTCTTGTTGGCAGTCATCATATAATGGTACATTGTTAAGAGATTGGAATGGTGCAAAAGTTGCTTTCTTTCCTCTTCTCTCTCCCTTTTTTTTGTTGCATTACCTTATTAGGATAATGGTATAGAGCTAGCTGCATCTTAGTTATAATAGAGGATTGCAGGTGCTGTTGCAGAAAAGTTGCAGCGCTGTAAAAGGTAGCTTCTGTATTCTTACTTCGTGGTCTTATTTTATTATTTCTTTTCTTCTTTTTCGCTAATGAATATAAACCCAATTTTACATGTGGATTCTTATAATAATTACCATGGTTATAGAGCCAGCCTTAAGCTGCCTTGTTAATTGCATTGCTTTTTTTTTCTCGGTTAATTCATGTTTTCTTCTTTACACAGCCCACTTTCTTGTCTGGATTAACAGCAACACACAACAACAGTCCTTTTGTGTGAAAGGGATTTCTCATAAGATGAGGTATTCTGATTACAATTAGATTCCACTCAAAACCTTGTAACAGCTGCTTCAAAATGCATGCTTAACTTTGTTTAACGATGTCTCCTGAAAAAGAAAAATCACTTTTTGCATGAAAATCTGAGTTCAAGCTTTCAATCTTTACATGATGGTTATATGCAATATCACATGGTCTATCTTTATCCATATCTATATAATTTTCCGCACTGGTTCACAATGCAGCTGAGCTGAACTCATCACTATATAATATTTCATTACCTGTAATATATAACCTGAGGTCTCTATCGTATAAGCTGTTCTTAGTGGCTTCTTCCTTGACCTGTAAATCTCAAGAATAATGGCAACGCAATTGTTTATCATAATCTGTATATGCATAAGCAGCTAGTTTTCATTAACAAGAGATATATAATAATAATAATCATAATAATCATAATGACATATTTTTGAACTTATAACCAAATATTATTGATTCAGAAGAAACTTAAATCACAGCATCTTTTCCTTGTCCTTCTTTTGCAGGCTAATGGCATTAGCGCTAATAACCTTTTCAGCTTTAAACAAAATGATTAGTATCTATACTTAAAAACAAATGCTTTGAACGAATCTTTCTCTGTGATCAAGACCATATCATGTTCATGTTGGAATTTTCCTTCACATATAGTTCACGAAAGTTTGTGGTATGTTTAACACAAACACATGCTCTCCGATCTTCAAAAGTGTTGTAGAATGAGATGACAAACTTGAAGCAAGAAAAGAAGAGATTAACCCTTATAATTTACTTTTATAATTCAAGGAAAACACATTAATTACATTAACATATCACTCCCAAAGCCTTCAGAAATCTAAAGCTTACGCGTTTCGTCTGTAATGCATGTGAGTGTGTGTGTGTGTGTTTCCCATTTTTCCGCCATTATTGAGCATTTTCCATGTAGTTTCTTCTGCTATGCATTTGGATGATTCTTTTACATAAAAAAAATTGTTAGGTATGTTGGTAAAAAACTTGCTGTTGCAAACGCTGTTAGAAGCCGCAAAGCTCAAAAAAGCTGGGCTGATGAGTTATCGAACTGGAAGTCATTAACCGAAGACATTTATTTATAATCACACAAAAATACAGTGAGCGGTGAAACTTATTCTAGACAGCAAAATCTGCATTCATGTGAGGAATGAATAGTGATTGATCAATTAATTAATTCAAGAAGTTGATGCAATTTTTTTATGTTTGAATGAATCTAAATAAAGTAATGATACTATAACTACTGTAATGAACAGCTTATGGAGATAAAGAAAATCAACACTGTATTACTCAACTTCAATCTTAATATCCATACCCTATAAATTACTATTTTTGTCAATTCAACATGCTTTATCTTTTCTTCTCATTTCATTGCATGTGCTTCAATTACTGTACATCTGTAGTTGTCCTCGACTTTGCCATTTCAGATGTAAGATTATCACTTGATCCAAATCCTGGAGGAATAACATCAACACATTCTTTGGTTCTTATGTTAAGAAGTCCTAGTCTTAGCAAACCCTTTTAGCAGTTAGGGCAAACAGCAACATTTCTTATCAGAACTTCATTCTCAAGTCTGCTGTTTACATGAATATTTGCTCAACTACACTCACGCTATACTTCCATTTTTAATAAGCATCTTCATTTATTAGATATCTATGTGATGTACGTTTCTTTGATTCTTGGGTTGAGTTTATATTTGGTGGATGATAACACTGATGTTTCTCTCATTCTTCGAGTGCTTTGAATCAATTCGTCGCGTATCGTGATGTGACTATTCTTCCGAATGGTCAATGTCAATTAATAAGCTACTTTTCTTTTAAAAAAAGAAGATTAAATTAGCACAATTTCCTCATCAGCATGGATATATGATTCTTCTGAGCGGTGATGTTCATCCTTGTAGCTGGGATCACTGTATGTATAGTTCCGGACAGTATTTACGGTCATCGACGGTACTTGCAGAAGATCCTTGAATATGGACTAGTAAGAATAGGGGCACCCTGAAAATTTGATCATTACACAATCTCATGCTAAATCGTCCCATTTTCACATAACAGTTAAAGAAGCAATTCCTGTTCCACTCGGGCTATTCATTTTAGGACATACGACACAGAGATAAACCACCAAACTGAAACGATTATATATACGTATCTATATATATATATATATATATATATGTATGTATACGTACACGTACACTTGGCTTTTTCCAGCATTCAAGTAAAATTGTTTTATTTGTGTTTCGTGACAAGATTAATTTGTGTAGGAAGATCAATTCACAAGGAACATTGTGTTGCAAAACCTGAAAATCAAATGTAGAATTCCTAATAAAGTAGTGATTAACTAAATCCGTTAACCATAGTCGAGGTAAGTTGAGCATGTTATGCAGATTAGCTTTTAATTAGCTGCAAAAAAAGCATGAAATGGATCTATAAGGGCACGTTACGAAGAACAATAGCCTTTTATCTGGAAAAAAAAAGAAAGAAAAACGAAAAGAAACTATAGCAGCCACATGCACGCACAGAGACTATCATCCCCCTCGCTATACCCCAGGTCGTAGCTAGTCTACAGTACCATGCACCCAAAGAGTAAGCAAAACCAAGTAGGCTGCAAGAAATGCTGTCTACCCATATTTCCCTTATGAACCCTGCTTAGATTGAATGCATAAATGTGGTAAAGGTAATTTGCAGAAAGTAGACGACAAGTTTCGATATGTAGGTAATACAAGAGCAGTAATTAATTTAGGGGGGGGGGGGGGGGGAATTAACATGAATAAAAAGGGTTAATAGTAAGGTAAACAGAAGCAATATTATGGATCAATAGTCTTAGAAGAAGTAATGACAATAAAAAAGAGAAGGATGGTACAATTATAGTGACGGAGATTAATTAATTTCATT
>CANYBF010664855.1:0-12517 GCA_948192965.1 Dalechampia spathulata
AAAATTCACCAACCCGAGCCAATTACCATGGGCCACGCGTCTACTTCCCGGAGCCCACATTAACCTGCACCGCACCGGGTATTGAAAACCCATCGAAGCATCCATACTCTGCAAATGGAGCTTCAATGACTTGAGGAAAAACTGTAGATAAAAAATAGCATTGGGTGAATAGAATTATTGCTGCAATAAATGCAATCTACCTGATTTGTAAGTAAGACCGATGAATTACTGATATGAAATAAAGTGGATTTCAGCAGAAATGTTGTCGCTTTAAATAACATCCTAGACGATCTGCCCGCTCTCGAATACAGTTGCGGGGCTTTTGGAATCCTCCATTATCGTATTAAATATTCATCTTCGCCATTAAGCTACCTATCAGAAATAGCAAGAAGAAGAGAAAACATCATTTTTCTAAACCCAAGTTGATGATGTTAAATTATATCTAATCCATTAATTTATTCAACCTTAATTTATTCTTTGCAGCTCAATCATAAATTAAAATACAAAACCTTATCGAGAGAGATATGTTATTCAATACAGTTGACATCTTCATCAACATCTAACAAGAATACAAAATTCTTTTTAAATCTATACGTAATGTAATTCATGAATTAATCAAGCAAATCAAAACACAAAGGATTTCAAATTTTGGTTTGACTGGCATCAAATGAAGAAACCAATAAATCCTGATTTCTTAGTTCTCACTTCTTAATCAACTTACATGAGCTATCTCTTTCAGCAACCTTATCTTCTTCTTCTTCTTGTTTGATGATGAGGTATGCTTGATTTCTTCTAGGCTGCGTTATTGTTGAGCTTTTGGTGGATGCGTAGGGTCACACTTGTATGGATAATGGGTTTTTTTTTTCAAAAAAAGAAATTATATCTTTTTTTTTTTGGAACTATTGTTGGTATAGATAACATCAATAAAAGAATCTGATGTTCGTGATGTATACTCCATGTCATGTTCCAAAATGGTAACTTCACCATCCAAGTCACTTACAGTGAAGAGAAATTTAAAGATAGAAGCAAAAGTTAGGGGGTGGGCCAAATTGAATTAGAAGGACTAATGAATGGGTGTGTTCGGTAGAGGTTGTTTATATTATCTGGAAATAATGATGTGTGGTAAGTGTGATTAGGAATTAATAATAGTAATAAAATAATGGAGTGAAGCAGCACCTGCTAATCAGGTAGAATAGTGGAAGGGCCGTCTAAAACTTCTAAACAAACAAACCTGCACGAATAAGCAACCAATAATTGCAAACAAATTCTTTTGGTTGGAGCTTACCTCCTCCTATTTTCAATCCATCTATCTGTCATGTTGGGCGATGTATTTACTTTGTCTTTTTTTTTTTTTAAATTTAACCGAATACGAGAAAAGGAATCCTTGCAAATAGGCTCTGGTGAACGCAACAGGGTGACCTCGCTAATTTTCTTAAAATCAGGTAATGCTTTTTCAAATTTTCACCTAGTTGAGCTGTCCTCATTTTCTTTCTTTATCGGTCAGTGGGGCCAGATTGGCCCATCTCTCTCTCTCTTTCTCTTCGATGTTAAGACAGAAAGTTTATTGGCCCATCTCTCTCTCTCTTTCTCTTCGATGTTAAGACATAAAGTTTCAAGTGTCCACTCTCTCTTACTTTCCTCTTACTAACAAAATATTCATCAATGTTTAGTGCATTGCTTCTCATCTTCCACTCGCTCTCTCTTTTATATTATATGGGTAGATATTTCACATTTAATTTAGTCTCACCAATTAACAAATCCAATTTGTGTTCATCGCGTGCCGATTTACGACCAGAGATTATGAAACCGAGGGTTATTATAACTATGCATCAATTTTCTCTCTTTGGTTTTTTTTCAACTTCCCTGTCCTATTTATTTTATATGTTAATAGATAGTTCCGGTGAATCAGTCACAGTCCGGCCTCCAACTGTCAAATAGCTCAAGGTTAATTCTCAATGTTTTCTTTACAAGGGGTTAATTCTCAGCTGCCGTAATTTCTCAAAATAATACCTGCACCGAATAACAATTATTAATAACAAATAATAATAATAATAATAATAATAATAATAATAATAATAATAATAATAATATACTCACCATTAAAGGCCACCGGATCCAGTACAAATACCGATAACATGGACGGGAAACGGACGGACGGATCATCTATGTACGACATAGAAAGAGAACCTACAAATGAGTGAACGGAAAACGTCAAACAACGGCGAAGATAACGGAAAACAAAAAACCAAAAACAAACAAAACACAAGTGGAAAATGGAATGATCATTGATCACTGAACGATGGGAAAATGACATCGAATCCCAAAGTTACTTCCAGAATGAAATGTTCAATTAATCAATTAATTAGATTAGTTCAAAAATTAATCAAAATTTGATGTTAGTGATGTGGAAACCATTCAAGTCCTCAAATGAGCCACTGCCCAATGATGGCTCTGTAAATGTTTCATATATATCCTTATAGGTTTATGTACACTCCGACAGTAGTATTATATTAAAACTCCTGCTAAGGATCAATCAGATCCACCACAAACCAGTCCGTCAGGACTGTCACGCGCCGCTTTCTCCTTCCCCGGGATCTGAGCAGATCTCCCTTCGAAAGCAAGGACAATTTAAGGAAAGAAAAAAAGTACCGTCTCATTTAACATACCATAAAATCATTATTATCATAACAAATCATCCTCTGCTTTTGACATGCTGGAAAGACGACTCGGTCGTGGCTGAAAACCGGCGCGTCGCCTTTGCTGGTGAGAAGAAGGTCGAATCAGAGCGGACAAAGCTCGTTTCACCAAATCACCTTCCACGCCACAGATCCTAACCAATGAGTTGGTCATTGCTGATCGACGCGCGTTAAGGCGAGTACCAGATGAATAGCCAGCACTAGAGCTAGTTTGGGTGACATTTTTATGGAGACTACACCGGAAAGAACCAGGATGTGTGGTAGGAGAACACATACAAGTTTTCTTAGCAGGTTTTCTTACCACCTGGTTCGCGCGTGAATGAGTAGTGGTTATGGAGCGGTTCGGAGAGATAGGACGGTCGAGAGAGAATCGAACGGATTGAGCTGACTGATTCCCTCGCAAGTTCACACGAGGAGGTGACTTGGATCTCTGGTTGTGATGGTGGTGGTGAAGCTGATTGCTGTATTGATGAGTAGTGTTGAATAGACTGGTGGAGCGAGAGGCAAAGCTAGAGCCGGAATACGAAGATGGTGACGGCGAAAGAGAGCGAATTACTGGAGATCTTCTAGATGTTTCCGCCATTTTAGGAAATTCTTGTTGCAGTAGACACAGAAGAAAAAGTACAGAAAAGAAATTGTTCCAAAAAAAAGGTACAGAAGAGAGAGAGGCGAGAGAGGAAGAAAAGTGGTTTTGGGTAGCTAATTGGGCAAACCTAGCCTTACTCAATCTATATATTTATAGTGAGATGGAAGGAGGGAGGAGGCTGAGCTTTTGCGATATTTTGCAGGAGCGGGGTCTTGGGTTTGTAATAATTGTAGACTGGTCCCCGGTTAGGATTTGAATTTCTTTTGGGTTCATGATTTTGATAATTTCAGATGAATTATGAAAATATGAAATACTTTAGGCACGTTAATTATCGGCGTCTGATAAAAGGAGAAACGACGTTATACATGGAACATATAAATAGTCACCATTTGGAAGAAAAAATAACGGCCATTTTTATTGCCCTGTGACTTGGAATACGTGCTAAATATGGTACGTATTTTTATTGAATTACTTTCTTTTGGGTTGATATATTCATCTATAATAATAATAATATCCAAAACGGGAAAGGCCAAAAAGGGGAATTAATCTTCCGATTCTTCTTCTTTTGGTTCATCCCCTTCCATAAAACAGGGAATTCTAGGAAATCACTTTTAACATGCCGTGTCATCAAGGATGGAAAAATAATAATAGGGCTGTGGATGCAAAAATAAATAAAGTTGGAAGCATGATGGTGGACCAGAGGATGTAGATAAACCTAACCGAACCAAAGCTTGTGGTTAGGTTAGTTAAATATTAAGTTAAGTTGCTCCAACGGTTTTCCAAGAAAGCAATGGGCTTGTTTTTTCTTTTCTTTTGCTTTTCCTGAAGAACTATAAAACCATAGAACAAGATGAAACCACAAGATTAAAAAGAAAAAAAAAAAGTTTAAACAAAATTATCCGTTTCAGTGGCAGCTTTTTGGAATGCTAAAAAAGGCTATAATAACTCAGTATGACGCTGTTTAAACTCCACGTGTACTTACAGCTGTCTACTATTGTTTTTCTACTAATTTTATATTATTTACTGTTGGGGGCGATTGCTTTGCTTTCAATTCCATGGGCAAGCCCATAATCCACTTCTAGCCACTGGTCAAATTAAATAATTTCAAATTCTTGATATGATAACAGACAAGACTAGGTCTTTCATGTGTGAGTTTGGATTACGATTTACACCCATAAACCACCATTATGGATGCATGGAGGCGCCAATTGTCATAAATGGTATTGTCAAGAACTACTGCTTGCAAAACTCTACAATGGCACGGCTCCATGGATGGTTTGAAATTTTGAACCCTTGGGTTGCGTCAGTTTCGCAACAAGTGGCAATTAAGTGTGGACCATCTCCATTAACTTTTCTCATCATAAGATATATACGATGTCATTGCATTCTACGCTCTTCTCCAGTCTTCTCTCCCATCAATTACAAGCTAGTGGCTTTTGCACATACGCAGTGGCGCCATTTATGCGTAAATATCAAAACTAGAAAATGCAGCCCAGCTAGAAAATTTGCACTTACTACAACTTCAACCATTAAAAAGGCAAATTAAATACCCATATCAAAAAATAACATAAGCTTGTATTACTAAGCGTAAATCTTAAATTATTTTAAAAAGGAAGAAGCAAGTGTAACCTCTTTTGTAATGAAAAGGCATTTTTTCAATGTTGGCCTTTCGGGTTATATATATATATATGTATTAAAGAAAGAAAATAGGGCAAGAACACGAAAAAATATAGTTGGGCTGTCAAGCTTGTCATAGACCGACCAGGCAGAAGAGAGTATTAAACCAAGAAAAATGTATGAATTATAAATGATCTCATCAATGTGGTTCAAAATTAAATTTTATGAAGTTGACTTATTTTACAAAATTAAAAAAGAAAAGGAACAAAAATACTTGCGCTTTTTTCTCTCGAGGCTGCATCATGTATGCCGGTCAAACCAGGTTATATGTATTTGTCCATATTACATTGCATTAACGTCCAATCCATATTTGCTATAATAATGGAAACAAATAATATCCAACTGCACTTTTTTATAAAGATATTTTCATTGCAGTTTCCATGGTTTATTGCTTTTTAATTCAATCACATCATAAATTATTATTATATATGCCTTCATTATCCTTTTAACTTGACAAGAAACTATTAAAATAAACTATGGCGTATAATGGCAAAAAACCGATCAAGCAAACGCAAGTGTTGGCTCCCCCAAAGAAGACAAGTCTGTCCCAAACTGCATTTACAACACATATATTAATTTACGCAGCATGTAAGTTTCAATTATTGCTGTATTTTCTATTGTCTAGTTGTGGTGATTATGAGTAATAATAATAATAACTTAAGGGAACCGCACATGGCTCAAGAAGAGAGGTACCACCCGCATGGGTGTAGTCCAGTTGGTACTCGGACGTGGTGTTGGTACCAAGAAGCCATGGTTCGAGTCTTGGCAGCCGCAGTGTGGGAGTAACGCCCTCTGGGTGGACTCCTTGTGGGTACCAAGACCTGGGTCCCCGTCTAGGAGGCCGCTGGATACCATAATTTACCCTCCTCACAATGCTCGTCGGATCGGACGGTGAGAGCCCTTGGGGTGAGGGCATCACCTTTTGATACCAAGAAGAGAGGTACCAATGTCATGGAGAGTGGAAATTTTACAAGGAGATTTAATTAAGGAAAGATCTTTTATGGGTCAAGGAAAATTAGAAGTTGTCAAAAAAGGAGTGGTTGATTTGGTTGGCTTGACCATTGACATGCAATGATGCAACGCAAGGAAGAAGAGGATGAAGTGAGTAGCGGTTGTACGCATTTATAAGGATAGACCACTCTCCAAAGTTGTGGGGCTCTCCTCCATGTGCATGACTTTTTATTGGTTTTGACACTTGTATGAATTTGGATTTCTATTTTCTTTACTTTCAGCAAGGGCGGACCCCAGTCCTACCGGAACCCTTCAGGAAAAATCTAATGTTTGTCACGAGATCATTCTTTTAAAAATAAAAATTATATTTATTCTGAAATTTCATATCTAAATTCAATCAAAAATATATTCAAGTCGATTGAATATATAACAGTTTAAAATTGTAATTTGCGCATAAGGAAAATAGCTATAAATTTATTTATTTTAATGAGATGTGATGTTTATTTGGGTATGATATTTAGTCTATCATATGTCAACGTATGATATTAGAAGATACTGAAAAAATCATAATTATTTCTTTGAATAATCGTATCATTCTAGTAACTATGTCGAACTGGAAAATTATTAGGAATTAATGTCTTCATTTGTCAAAAGATTATGGGGAAGAGTTGAAGCCAATCTACAATTACTTTTCAATAGATGCATCCGAGTTATTCAGCTTCGAAAAGTTTATTTCGTGATGGTCACGATTAGGACATATTCTATTGTAAGATTTAATTATTCACAAACCGAGCATCTAATTTGCATGGTCTGAACTGAATTAAGAATTAATAATAAGGATGGGGAATGGTTGACCATGAAATTTCTTGATTTGGTTGGGTCTAAATTGGCAGAGAATAGAAAGTACCATTCGATTATGTTAAAGGAAAGAACAAGTCCAGTGTGGGCGGCTACTGTCTGTGGCCCTCCTGCCCTAACGGGCGGTGGTATATGATTAATGTAAAGAAGATTCTCGTAGCGTCGTCTATTGATCAAGAATGGCCCATTCCTCACCAATATCCTTCTCTCCTTTTCTCTGTACAGATTAGAAGCTTTCTTTATATGAATAATAAGAGTTTTAAAGTCTAAATTATATTTAATGCATGAAACGAGTTTAACTGAGGAAGACTAATCAACAAGTAAAAATATATTTAATGTATTATGAACAAGTAATACCTTTTCTTGGATAGTTGGTTCCTTTGATTTTGGATTTTCGTAGATTTCTGGCACATCCCTTTTATAAATGTTGAAAAATTCAAAATATGGTGAATTTCATTTACCCAATAATATGGTCCCAACACCATCTGCAATAATAATACTTCTTCATATCTTTTACAGATTGCTTCGTATCCTGCCAATGGATCAACCTTATTATATACGTTTAGTGATCATAAATTTAATCTTCACCTTCCCCATCAAGTTCCTTTTTTTTTTTTTTTGGTTTTGCTTTTATTGCGGTTGATGATTCTTTTAAGGTAGTCTTTGGTAGCAAATATATCGTGTGTCAAATTTTGGTAACAAATGGCCTTGGCTCTGATGCACCATCTCTCACTTTGTTGGTCCAAGATTTATGACTCTCTTTTACTTTATATATCTTCCCTTTTGATATTATATGATATTGGATCTTACTAAACCAATAAAGTTGTGCAAATGCTTCCCAACTCAACTTAAAAAATCAAAGAATAATATCATTATAGATTCTCATCTTCTTCGTATCATGTTTTATTTCTCTTTTATTACTTAAATAAATATTTCTATCATTTATCAATTTTTTATTAAATCAATCATCATTTATATATCAATATTATCGAATGATTTGATGTGTTACTACCTCTCCAATGCTTATATGTATAATGTACTGCACTTGCTTCTGTAGCTTGAGGTGAAAGACAGCTCAATATCGCATTGTTAGTAAATAATTAAGCAGTCCAGATACCCCCACGGAGTAGCTTAGCGGTAAGGGCCTAGAACGGATGGTATTAGGTTGCGGGTTCGAGTGGTGGGGGAGCATCTTGGTTTGTAAGTCCCTAGGGGGAAGGGAGGAGCAACAAGCTTTGTAAGCCCTGCTGGACTTTGCGCCGGGAGCCAATACTCGCACTTGTTGACTGAGATCAGATCCGGATTTACCCGCCTATGGTCCTTGGGGGTTGGGTCATAGGTTCCAAGATTAGGGGAGCGCAAGCACCGACACCTGAATTATCAAAAAAAAAAAAAAAAAATAAGCAGTCCAGATTAAGTGGAATGCATTCAAAGAACCTGATTAAGGGTAATGATTGGTTCATGACCTTACTACTTACGTTGATGGGTGGCCACTTCCATTCCACTTCTTTGACAAGTTGGATTGTCGGTATAACCTCATAATCCCATGAAATTCTACCCCCTTTTTTAATTTGTCAATCAGTTGATACGGGGAAACATATAACAGGTCCGGACAAGCACGTTCCGGTCATAATGTTTAATTTTGTTTAGGCGAGTTAATTTTATTTTAATGAGCTGATCAATTAATAAAGTACAATTAACAATTGGAAGTAAAGTAAGGCAATTCGTATCATGATTTAATAGATAATAAATAGAATTTATTTGTTTTATTCATTAAAAGGTAAAGATATGCGACTGACCATTTTCCTGCGGTGCTAGTTCATGAACTGTAAATGACTTGCAGATGCATCAGATTCTCTGTTTCTTTCTGAATACCATTCAAATCCAATGTCGTATCTCAAATCATTAATATAATAAAAAAAAAGCGTAATTGGTATTTGAGATCATCATTACCTTTAAATTGTAATACTTAATCAAATCTTAATCTAATCTTTCATTTACATACGATATTCCTCACGTATCTATGTATATACTTCTCATCCATGACAACCAAGACAAAGATGAATAAAGAAGAAACAGCCCAGAAACTAAAAAGGGCCGGTTAGATCAAGAAACTGCGACACCGTCGGTATTAACATTCATCACGCAAAACCTGGTAGGTCTAGGCTGGAAATTCCTTCTCCTTTGAAGATCATGACTGGATGGCTTAATAATCTGTAGAAGAAATGCTTTCAGTGAATTCGCTTTGTCAATCACAGCCAATTCCCACTTTCTAGATGATGAACCACGAGCCATCGTTGACCTATTGAAATTCCGGTGCATGCTGCACCTGAACGATCCTGGGTGTGTGGTTGGCGAACAGAGGCATGTCCTGGCTTGTTGCTGCCGCGTGTTATTTGCCGGTGCACTTTTAGATGCCATAAACAAAACACAATTTGTAGAATTTCTGTCCCTTATTCCCCTTTCTCTCTGAATCTTACAAGGCCAAACTAAATGAAAGAAAGGTATTCTGGGTGTTTTAATAACCTAACTCCAGAACTGAATGAGGATTCTGTGGTTAGACTATGTCAACTTGGTTAAGTGGCAAACAACGTCAATATTCAGGACATTTGGGTAATTTTATATGAATGTATAAGAATTTTTTCTTGGTGGGCAAGAAAGTCTTTTCATAACAATAATTAATGATTTAGCCTTACGTTGCTTTGAACTAAAATGGAAATATACAAATCAGGCTGGTCCTGAATGGGAAATAATATATAGCCAATCAAAAAAGTGACTTTCTTTCTCATAGGAGTAAAATTTGATGAATCTAAATAAAGATGATGTTACCCTTTAAAAGGTATTATTGGATTTGAATTTACATGAGAATATAATCATTCAAGGATCCGATGCAATTGGCAAATTATAATATCATGCACTGCATTAAAGATATTTAGAGGCTGCTTTTTGCATGTAGCTCGTCTTTCTTTTCCCCCATCTTTTAATCAGTTTTAGAAGGCTATATTGTTTTGGCAGTGTGGGTTTCAGCCATGGGATTTTAGTAGGATCGCCTTATCTCTCTCAATAATCTAGCATCATTGGCAGTAATAAACTAATTAATTGTTGGTATTTGATATAAACAAAGCAATTTGGATAAGATCAAACAAGTGATAAGGGAAGTTGGAATATATAAATAACTTAACTTCCATGAATTTCATGTCAGCAAAAATCAACGAACTATGTAGGTTAAACGTTTTCATACAATCCTTTCGTACATGCCAATTATTATTTGATATTCTTAAAAACTATAGGTTAAATGCTTTCATACTAGCTTTATTTATTTAATAGTTAAAGGCTGTATATGAAAGACAAAAGAAACACATTGTTCTTTGTTTGACATTATTAAAATAGATTGTGTTTATCATTGTTTTAATTATTTTAAAGAAAACAGGTATAATTATTGGCCAAGACCTTTGATCACTGCAAAAATGGTGCATGCACATCATGCCATGATGCTTATTAGAATACATATAATAGATTAAACAAGTAAAACTCATTTCTTAATTTCAAAGGAGAGAAATCCTGTGCAAATTATGAGGGGCATAATCAATGACGAGAATAAAAAATTGAACTAATAATGAAAAGAAAAATTGTCAAGAAAGTGAAATATAAAAAGAAAACAGGCACATGGATGCCAAAATTCAAGTTTGTGAAATGTTCCATGGCCAGGTTGGCTCATCCAAAATGTAGCACACGGGAGTGAACCAAATGGTAGCTTTAGGTCGGCATGTGGGTGCGAAATTAGGCCGAAAACAAAACTAAATTATGATGCCATCACTCATTGTTGTTATTTGACCATAAACAATTGATGGGCAGAAACACGTAGTAAAGTGATAGGAAGGCAAGCACCACAAAATATGGATCCCAATTAGACAATGAATAAGACATGTTACCAACTTGAGGAGACAATTCTTGTTCATAAACTAAGTTGTGACATGAATCGGTCGATGCATGGATTTAGGTTCATGTCTATAGGACGTGAAATGTTATTTTTAGGACCAATGTCTCACTACCATTTGCTCATGGGTCATATTACAATTGTCTGTTTCGTGGAATCTGCGGCCGCTCTTGGTCTAATCATCGGCTGCTTTCTAACCTCACTCAAGGGTAGAAATTCAATTCAATACAGAAAATAATGTATGACTCTAAATGAATAACGTACAGAGACATATATGTATTATTAAAAAAGTAATATTTTTGAAGAATTTATTTACAAGTGTCAGATTAGTGGGGGAGGTGGATATTAAGTGTTGATATGTAAACTTTAAAACTTGTTGATAGGGAGAATATGACATGTTATCCGTTGGTCCGGAAGCCAATTTCGGAAAATGATATCATTTTCGATATTAGAAAGTAATTTTATAGTTGGGTGATATGGTCTAGGAATACAAATTGTGGGTGGGTGGAGCCAACTGATGGGACGATTGAGAATGATGGATTTTTTGGTGTCATTAAAAGTGAAATACATCCAAATGTCTGTGTAAGAATACTAGACAATCAACAAAAAAAGACATAAAACTAATTAAAACACCAAAAGGAAAACAACAAAATTTGGGAAATTGAGATGGAGGAAAGAAAGTAAAGGGTGGTGATGTCTTGCTTCTCAGAAACAGAATCATATATATATTTGAGGTTTGCTTCAAGTTTACACGATTAGGTTTCATGTCATCCAAAACTTATGACTGCAACCATATATAAATATCTTATCTTTTTCCAGGATTCTATTATTATCTATATATCTATATATATACACGCACACATCTCCTTCTTCTTTTCCTTGAGGATATGGCGTTTTTAGGATTGATTATAAAAATGATGGATTATATTTTTTATTTTGTAATAAAGTTATATGGCTTTTAAATTTTTATAAAATAATAATTTTTCTGAAAAATAATAATTTCAATTTATACTAAATGAAAATATGAACTTTTCAAAAAACGTGACGTTTTTGGAAATTTGCCGTCTGTTTTAAACAGCATTCGGCCCATTAAGATATTTGGACAAAGCCTGCTGACTTCACCGTTAACCAGGTTGGCAGCTGTAATTTTTGTTTTGCTTCATTTATGCAATTTTAGACTTACTGTTGCTTCAGACATCAGGCAAGGGCTGAATTTATGTGCTATTAACAGGATTGCATTGTAGCAGGAGTTCAGGCAACAAAGTGTACTGAAAACTGGCAAGAAATTGCCTGCTGAACATGGATGCTTGTGTCAACCAAAAACAAATTCGATAACATAAGAGTCGATCAGATTACAAACAATAATTTTGTGCAATTTCTCAAATTGGTGTAAATTTTTTCAAAAATTCTTCATTCGATGTGAGAATGAAAAATATTTCCAATTTGATGTGTTTTTGGAGTTGGCCGCCAGTCAAATTTCAATTTGACCGCTGGTTTTACCAGCGACCAAATGCAATTTCCCTCCCCTCCCCTCCCCTTCCCTTACCTACGTCCCTCCCCATAATAAATAATAATAATAATAATAAATAATTTAATAATAATAATAATAATAAATAATTTATTAATAATATTAATATTAATTTTAATAAAAATAATTATATGTAATTATTATTAATATTTGATAATATTATTAAGTATTAATAGTATTGTATTATATTATATGAATTTAATAATAATAATATTATTATTATTAAATAATTTTAATATTGTATTATATTAATAATAATTTTAATATTAATTAATATAATATTA
>CANYBF010665286.1:0-31641 GCA_948192965.1 Dalechampia spathulata
AGTTTTGTTTTAAGGCTATGATTATGCTAATCAAATGAAGTTGCACAAAGTTATATATAATAAAGTTTCTATGGTATTAATTTATTTAATAATTAGTAGAAAGAATAATAAGAATGTTAAAAGTGAATTTATGGAAATAATTATAGAATCAACTTTAGATAATTATGTAATTTTTTATTTACGATATGATAGGATGTACGTTATATGATTAAATGATTTAAACATGAAATAAAATAAGTTATTATTAAAATAAATTAAGAATGCTAGTGAGTTACGCTGTAAATAGAAATATAGGAAGAATAAAAGATGAATTTAATTACTAATAAAAGATTAATATTGATTGTGAAATAGGTAAATCAGTGGAAAATATTCACGAATCACCGAAGGATATTAACAAAGGGAAAGACATACTAGGTTTGTGCTAGAATGTTTAAAGTCCTCGATCATTAAATGATCAAAGAGGCAAAGGTTTGGTAATGTAATAGCATTACAACAATTTAATTTAATTATGTATTTTATATATATATCATGAACATAAAGCATTTAACATAAACACGGTAGAGCATTACATGGTGACATAAGGAGAAAATGAATATAATATGATATGAGAAAAAGGCTATGCTGGGCGCAATGATATAAATTCCTACGGGAATAAAATTATATATTATCATGAAATAAAAGAAATGGAATTTAAATTAAATGAGCTCATTTGTTCAGAATCAAGTTATGGTATAATGGAAGACCCAGTAAATGTACATTAAATAATATGATGAACGAGTAATAAGAGGGACAATGCATAGCATAAATGCATTTCCATAAATACGCACTGTTCATATTTCATGAAATACGACATATGATAATGTGAATCTATGATATGATTAAATAAATCAATCAACTGCTCTTGAATATTCATTCTGATTGAAATTTTATCTTAGTCGTGCTAAATAATACATACCTTTATGACATGTTACAAAAATGAAATTTGCTTATTGTTTGACATGTTTGATATAATGAATTCTTGGCATCAACATTTTTTGAAATATAGATGCTTTATATTTTAACTAGCACTACTGAGTTTATTATCAGCGTTTGTCAATTGATAAACGCAAGACCAAACAAAGTTGTAGAAACAAAACCTCAGTAAAGCAGCTGGACCTATCAACATTTTGTTGGTAAATGGTTTATGTATTCCTTCAGACTTCTATCGTTATAAATTATCATGCAACTATTTAAATAAGGTACTCTGGTAGTCAAATAAGTATGTTGGGTAGAATTAAAG
This sequence comes from Dalechampia spathulata, assembly GCA_948192965.1. Taxonomy (NCBI): domain Eukaryota; kingdom Viridiplantae; phylum Streptophyta; class Magnoliopsida; order Malpighiales; family Euphorbiaceae; genus Dalechampia; species Dalechampia spathulata. The sequence goes on from CANYBF010665286.1 coordinate 1,280, forward strand.
AAATGTAAAATATGAATGTGTGTATGTTATAACTTTAATGACATAAATATGATGTTAAATTTGGATCAATAAATGATTTGAATTAATATGAGTTTGCATGTTAGTACTATATATGTATATTTTAACCAAAAAGAAAATTTGTACGAAATGTATGGAATCCTTTGTGGAATAATTGCTGACTTTCTTGGTTAGGAAGTTAATAATTATTCTATGGGAGCGTGTTACGCAGCCGAATGACATGACACTATTAGTCATAATTTTAATTACTGCCAAGTACTTTATTTAAATGTTGCACGATTATTGCAGAATAGAAGTCCGATGAAAGTTAAACCAAACCATTTACTAATAAGCTTAGTTGAATTGACCAGCTGCTGCCACTAACGTTCTTGCTCCCCAACTTTGCTTGTTCCTATGTTTATCAATTGACAAACGCTGAGTATAAAACTCAATGATGCTAGTATAACATAAATTTCAAATATCATAATAATCAAATACCACTATATTTCATTTATTTCTACCTATAAAAATAATCATCATATCAATAAATTTCCAAAATATCATGGAATATTTCAAACATAATATCATGTTATCATTAATTATTTGCTATCATCGTTAATAATTATCTCTAATACTATTCATGATTTTTATCATAATTATAAATATCTTATGCATATTTACTATATCACCAAAGTCAAATTCAAATCAATCTCACCTTGGTACATTATATTATCAAATATTTTGATTAGTCATTTAATCATTATTTAATTATTATTTAATTGTCATTATCATTATGATATTTCATATCATCATTTAATATCAGCATTATTATCATAACATAACATATTATCATCATGTATATATCATCACCGTCAAATCAAATGTTATCATTAATATATTAATTCAACAGTAAACATGAATATCATGGTATATATATTTTTCTGTAAACATTAGCAAAATGTGCTTATAGATGTATAATTATATACCATTTATTGCATCATCATCATCTATTCATGAACAATGTATTTTTATGAGAATGCATTTATGTTATGCATTCTCCCTCATATCTGTCCTTTAAACATTTGGCCATTTCATTTATATATGCATGTGCTAGGTCTTTCATATCATAACTTAACTTATGGTTCAACAAACCAGAACCCATTTCTCATTCATTATCTTTCTCTTTTATTTTGTTACTTTCCATATCATTTTCCTTATTGTTTAATTCCTATAGGAAATATATCATATTCCCGAATATCTTATTTAACATTTTTCTTATATCTGTTGATTTTCCTCTTTCCTTATTTCACCATGTCATGTTGTGCCATGTTCATGCTTAATGCATTATGCATATGACATGATTAATGAATAATTAATTGTGTAATGTTATTGCATTACCATACCATCGCCCCTTTGACCATTAAATGATCAAGAGCTTCCAATTAAACTAGCACAATCCTGGATTGTCCTTCCCTTTGTTTAATTCCTTTGTTGGTACGTGAGAATTATCCACAGAATTACCTAATCATAATGCAATGTTCATCTTTAATTAATAATTAATATTTCAAATCAATCATTCATTATTTCAACTTTGTAATTCATATATCACTATTCAAAAATCATAAATCATTTATAACAGTTCAATCCATTTATTGTATGTAATCATCAGATAATAAAACATATTATCATTTATTTTGATAATCTATGCTTATATAGTTTATTGTAATAACACCCAATTAGTTTACTGTTTCATAAAATACGCTATCTTCTACTGTTGCATTTACTATTCACTAAATATCATAATAATAAAACTCTGTTTATAATTAATCTATTTCTTATATAATCTTTTAGCATTTATGATTACATTTTAGTATCAGTTACCAGACAGATAATTTCATGCTTCCCATCATTTATAAGAACGAGAATATATTACTTCTACATATTCAATGAGCATTGTACTTATTTAATTTCTTAGAAAATCTTAAATAATAATAATAATATTCTTGTTGTTCAAAACAACTAGTAACAATATATATAATTATGTTCTTATCTTATTCTTAATTAAATAACATTCTAATATTCTGCTTACCAATTAATATTTTCTTAACAATTTACTAAATTACCATAATCTTAATACTAATCATTTTATATCTAGAATTTATAACTTAATCAGATTCTTATAATTAATCACATTAATATTCTGCTGATAACCAATTAACAACTTTAATAGTAACCTTTCTTAAGATATTCATGTCATTATAATACTTAATCACACATCCAATAATATATACATATTTATGACTACTTAATATTTAAACACTCAACATTTCATATTATAGTATCAATTATTTAACTGTCACCTATCATATACCACATGCTATAATATATTCATTATTCATTTCTTAAGTGTTATCATATATCATATTCTCAACTTATACTTCACTTAACCAATTTCATTTTATATGACAACTATCCTTTAACTTAGTAATCAGTATATCCAATACTATCACAAAAGTTTAACCATCTTAAAACCATCTGTTAAAACACACATATATCACTACCATCTTAATTTAGTCAACCAATTTGAATGTTATTTAAAATCATAATATTTCATTCATATATTAAATCTCTTAATAACACTTAATATACTTACTTTAATTATCATTTAAGTCCTTAGTATAAATCTCAGATAAAATTCATTTCATTATACTTCTTCTTCTCAAAGTATCACTTCTATCAATAAATTAAATTCTTAAATAACCATTCTCAATTATAATTTATCACAACTTCTTTCCATACTTTTAGTCATACTTCAATATATCTTCCAATTTAGTCAACATACTTGACTTTTATTAAATCAATGTATACCTGTCGCACCCTAAATTCAGACCGTCTTAACTCGGATCGACTTCGGGTTGATTCAGGGCCGTTTCGGGCTATTTTAGGCCCATTTCGGATCGTTCCACGCCGCGTATGTTTTTGGACACGCCGCATATGTTCGAACATATGCGATCGCGCATGCCTGGCCGACCGTATATGTTTGAACATACGCAATCGCGCATGCCTGGCTGCCGTATATGTACAGACATACGCGATCGCATATGATCTCGGGGCTCATTCTTTAAAAGCCTTTAGATCATCATTTTGAAAGGACCTTTTTTTTTTTGGCTTTTTGGCATTAAAAAAATGGATTTCTCTCTTTTGGTTTTGGGCAGAAGGATTTTCCCTTTGGTCTTTGAAGGAGGTCTTCTTTCCTTTGGCATAAAAATAAACAGGAGAAATTAAAATCGAAAAATCATAGGTTTTCTAAGTAATTAGGGAAAAAAAAGGAAAAACTCACAAAAATCACTTGGATCTAGGTGATTTATTCCCTAAGCTTGGATTTGGACTATTTTCTCACTCCCTAAACTTGGATCTAAGGAGAATCTACAAGAGGTTAGTAGATCTATTACTTTTTATGGGTTTCTATGTGTTTTTCATTAGATCCATGCATAAATCTAATAAAAACTGAATTGATTTAGTGTTTTGGGTATGTTTTTCTGCGTGTTTTGATCTTCTGCTCATGTTTTCTTTCTCGTGCATATCATTATGTGCGATCGCGTATGATCATCTCAATATCATATGCGATCACATATGATCTTCCCAGATCGCATATGTTCTGAAAAATGCTGTTTTTGATTTCTTTCGATTTCCGAATGTTCTGTGCCATATTTTAAGTCAGTGCATGTGATTTTTTTTACATTTGGCATCGATCGCATATAATCATGTGCGATCGCGTATGTTTCGAGTATGGTTCATTTTTTAATGATTTTCGTGTTTCTGTTGTTATGTTTTAAGCCTATTAATGCGATTTGCATGTTAAAATCATGATTTTTGTAATATGAATGATAGATCTGAATGTTAATGCCATATCCATATGATTCTGTTTGATTTTTATGGTTCGTGCATATGTTTTATGTTCTGTGTATATGTTTTACATTCTGCGCGTATGTTTTTCATTCTGTGCATATGATCATATGCGATCACATATAATCATCACCATATTATATGCGATCGCATATGATCTTCATCCAAACTTATGCCCACACACATATTCTGAAAAATACAGTTTCCTTCATGATTTTCATGTTTTTTCTATGATGTTTTAGGTCTGTTTGTGTGATTTGCATGTTAATTTCATGATTGATGTTATTATTGCATTCGTATTTGTTCCTTTTTATGTGCTTGGGTATGATTTTACAGGTAATTAGGGTAATTTGGAAGGAGGAGATGGATATAGGTATGGATGATTAGTGAGGCTCGAGGCCCAATCAAAGAAAACCCGTTGGACTTCGAAGAAAGCAATTGGGCCTTGGGCCCACAATTATAATTTTTTGCATGCTTTGCCTCCTTTGCTCGTTTGATTATTTTGGTTAGGTTGTATTAAATACCCAAATGTTTTCATTTATTTGCTTTCTTTTATTTGGATGGGTTGTATTTAAATACCCACATCTTTATTCTGAATTTATTTTTTCTGCATTTTATTGCTTTCTTTATGCTTTATTATCTGTGATATGCTTTCTTGAGTGCCCTATGCTATGTAACCGTATGCTTAATCAAACTTGAACCTAATTGTGTGCTTAGGTAAGCTTTCGCTTAAAGTTAAATAAGTGAACATAATAAGATGGAATATGAATAAATTTGAAATCCCGAACCCAAACTCTAAAGAAATTCATGCCGCTTTCCAACACAGGGAGGCCCGGGTTTTATTTCTTAGTTTTCGAGTCATTCAATTGAATTGATAAAGCAAACTAGGTGGCGACTCCATTAAAATTTGACGCAATCTTTCTAGGTTAAAAGCAATCAAATAGGGGAAACGCCATTGAGAGCAAGCACCACGGCCTTTCATGCTGAACAGCGTACAACACTCCCGCGTCCGGGGCGTGCTACTCTTACAATACCATTTACTTATAACTTCATTAAACATTTAAAATACATTTATTATACTTATTTTAATATTCATTTAAATCCATATAAACTCCATAGTCGTATGCCTTCATTTAAGTCCAATTAACATCTTAAAATCATATCTTAAGTCTAATTTTCATTAATCTTGCTTTATACTAATCTTCTTACATTATATGACTTCCATTTCACTTTAATTATTAATTTAAATAATTAAATCAAACTTAAAAAAAATCAATTTTCCATAGTTTTTAACCCATAAATACTTAAAATGAAGATTTAACCTAATTTGCTTATCTTAACACTTAACTTTTATCATCTTCTTAACTTTGAACTTTCTATTTTTTATTAAATCACTTTAGATCATGTTTTAAACTTACCATTAATTATTAATTATCCTCCATATGTTTCAGCCAAGAAGGAAAACACAAGCCATACACACCCACACAACCACTAATCACTTTATTCATGCCCTTTTACATCACTAATCACTTTAACCATCAAATTATTAACAAAATCTAACATAAAACATTTTGTCCAAATAATCAAACACTCATAAAATATGCAAATCAATAGATCTATAACTACTTCATACTCACCAAGGCTCACCTTTAACCAAACAACAAAAAATCCCAACTTAAACTTGATTTTTCCCTTGATTTATTGTAGATTTGAATGAACTTTCTTCTTTTGATTTCCTTTAAGTTGATCTACAACTTAAATAAACATGCATGTACCTTAGAACATGAGATCAAACATAAAATGAAGTTAGACAACAAAGAAGGTTTCAGTTTCAATCCAAAACTCATGGATCTTTATGGTTTTGGCCATAACTTGAAGATCCAATGGAAAGGAGTTTTGGTCATGTAATAAATGAAGAAAAATAAAAATATTTCAACCAAACCTTGATGTATACTCAAATATGTTACTGGATCTTGAAAATCAAAGCCAAAGGAAGAAGAAAAAGCTTGTAACCTTTGGTTTCTTGCAGAAAATGGCTTGGATTTTGAAGCTTGAAACTTGAATGCATTTGATCACCACTTGAAAAGTAAGAAAATGGAACTACTTTGAAATAATCTTAAGCTAAACATATGGATCTTGTAGAATATATAAAAGTTGGAAAGAAAACATGAAGATTAAGAAGTAGTTTCAGTTTTCTATGGAAGCAAATGAAGAAATGCAAGAACAAAGAAAGGAAAATGAAGTGAATGAATGGTGGAAATAGGATAAGTTTCAATCATAAGGAGATAAGATACTAAAATGAGTGATTTTGAGAGGAAGCATATGAAATAATGGAGTGATAAGGTATAGGGCATTCTTAAATTGACTAAAATACCCCCATCATACTAAAGTATAACATATTATACTAACATATACATATATGTATATGTATTTAATTTAAATCCACTAATCCAATCTTTAATATATGTGTTTTAATATCTAATATATACTCCCATATACCTCATTTTATATTAAAAGCCACCCATGTTTCTCCACTAACTCCAAAATACTACTATTTTAATCTCTCTCTCCATCCACTAACACAATTTCCTACACCACTAACATAATTTCCAATCCCACTTCTAATTTAATATACTAATTCAAATCTACTTTAACTTATTCTATTTTCAATCATATATTCATCTATTTATCTATTTATATAACATTAATCTATTTATCACTTATTTATGATATCATCTTACCACTTAATGACATCATTAATAAAATTCTAATTATACTTTTCTAATATCTACATATTATTATATACTCTTACTAATATATTATTAATACATAATTACTCATTCTTTAATACATTAAAGTCATAAGTATACTTATACACCTTATGCTTACATCATCATTACTCAATTATGACATCATAATTAATTCTAAATTTATTATACTATCTTTCCTATATTATTTAACTTAAGTTAAAACAATCATCTTAAGCATACTTAATTAATCATACCAAGGGTTCTTAATATTGAAATCATCAATTAACCATCGTTCAGTGGTTCCGTTTAGGGGTTTCGTCAAAAATTTTCATTTCAACTACAAAGCATAAAATCCTTATCATATCATATAATATCCATCATTAACATAATTTCATATCAATATCACAGTTATAACATATAAAACAAGACAAGTTTGGTTGCTCGATTTAGATGTGATAAATTTGGTCACTTAATCAAATTTATCACCTTTTCTTTTAGATAAAATTATGTCTAGACACATTTTATTTAACACTATTTCAATAAATGTGTCTAAATAGGGGGCAACTACTAGCACTTGATTATTAACTAACTATTTTATCTAATGATGAATGTTCTTATTAATCTTTTGAAGAAGCTAAATCTTCTAGTTTCTACTAATTTTTGAAATCTCAGTAAAATTTTTATGTTGATAACTTTTTGAGCATAAAAAGTTACATTAACAACTTTTCTTACATAAAAAGTTACGTCAACAACTCATTTAGCAATAGGTAAGCAATAACTTTTAAATATCAAAAGTGCAAGATTTTACTAATAAACAAAAAAAATTCATTTTCATATATTGGAAAGCCAAGGGTCCTTCAGCCCCTTAATTTCCTATTTATGGAAAAAAATTTATTTTGGAAAAAAGAGGAAAAAATAATTAAAAATATATTCTTATATATTTCTCGAGTATTTTGTATATTTAGTAAAAGTTTTATTAAAAACTCTTAAATTTTTTTCTTAAACAATTGAGGTTTAAAGTTCTAAAATTAGTTCTTTTAAATCTATTTTCTAAAAATCAAATATTATTTTAAAGTAATTTTCAAAAATCATTGTAATTAGTAATATTTCCTTAAATTATTTCAAAAATACAAAAATATTTTTTTTTAAGAAACTTGAAGATTTTAGAAGAAATTATAATCAAAACCAAATTTTTTATTAAGATAATTCTAAGAGCATCTTTCCTTTTTTTTTCTTGTTAAGTTTCTTATAGAATTTTATGCAAAAAGGGCAATGAATTGTTGTAAGCCTAAAGAATTGTGAGAAAGTCAATAAAGTTACTTGCATAACTTTATATTAAGAATAGTCACGAATATAACTATTTTAACAAGAACAGTTACGTTAACAATTCTTTTGAATTCTAGAACTTTTCTTATTGGTTCATATTTTTTTATTATGATGTTATGAGATAATATATGATATATATATTATTATTTTGATTGGTTGGTCATAATATATACAAAATGAGGACTTTGATTTCCTTTTTTTATTTTTATGATTTGATTTGATGAGAGAATTTATGAATTAGTAATCATTTTTATTAAATCTAAAATAATGATGTTAAAATTATAAATTAATAAAACATATATTTGATTTACATCTCTTCCCTCTTTCTTCTCATTTTATGAAATGTTAATGTTGATATACTTTGTTAATTTTATATTTGATATACTTTGACTTTATTTTTGTTCATAAGTTATGTTACCAACTATTTTCTATCTAAATAATTACGCTAACAACTTTTTTATTAAGAAACTCTTTAGTGAAGAAAATAGTTATTGATATGACTTACTTTTAGCCAAAGAATAGTGTTGTTTGATTATTATTTATTTACCATAAAATATGATTATTTGTGTTGTATCTTTAATGTCATGATGAGGATATGAGTATGAATCTTTTTCTCTTTGATTAGTTATTTATATAGTTATGATAAAGGCTTTTATTGTATGCTTAAGTATATGTTATATGATTTATTATTATATAATGATTTGATATATTTTATCATTTGTGATAATTATTTTTGGATAGTGATGTGATAATATAATATTATCATGTGTAAATGAATTTTTGTTTTGTAGGTGAATTTAAATCTTTGCTCATCAATGAGCAAATTATTATTTTAAATGTATATTTATTATGGTTTCCCCCTCTTTGTAAAATTTATTACAATTATTATTGTAATTCTATTAATATCCTTTATCTTCTGTCTATCCCTTTTTTTATAATTGTAAAGTTATAATTTATAATTGTAAACTTATAATATGTAGATGCATAATGTATATACATCTCCTTATAAAACATGATAATTAATTAAATAGGAAAAATAATTATATAATTTAGGCAAACTAAATTTGACCATGCAAACCTAACTTTGAAGGGTCAAGTTGAGCACTCTACTTAGGGTTGATCTGGTTATATTTTCTTGACTTTACCAAGTGATAACTTTATTATGATCTTTTAGTAGGTTCATGCATGTCTTGAGAGAACCTCTTGAAAGGATTGCTCCTGTCACACCTTAGCCCTCTTATAAGGCGCGACATGCTTCCGTAATATGCTTAACATATTCCACTCCGATGCCAGAAATTGCTAAACATATTACAAGAGATGTTTAAAAAATTGATTTTCGATCTCATTTAGGTCATAAGTATTAAAAAGTAGTATTTTCACATCCTCATTTTTACTATCATAATAAATGTGCATATATTAGTATGATTACTTGATCATGCACGATTGAAAAATATATTAAATACATGAATGACATGAAATTAATAATTTTGACATGCATTATTTTTTTATACGATCTTAATTACAATTATGACATGAAATTATGTGATATGTAAATGATATAGGAAAATATAAAAGATGTGCTAATTAATAAATGTCATGATCACGATATGAAATAATTAGCTAATCCATTGAATGTTGACAAATTAATGAATATGATGTCAATAATAATTGACATACGTACGTATGCATAATAAAGATAATACATTGAGCGTGTGTATATTTTAATATTAAAATGTACGTATGCATGTATGATTAGAATAATTGAATTAACGTATAAGAATTCGAATATGAAATTATACGTATAAGTATTTGAGGAATTAAAAATAAATTATAAGTGTATAATGTGTATACATAATTTAATAATTATGCATGAATTAAGAAAGGGTAAAAATAAATGAGGTAAAGAAATAAACAATTTAATGAACGTATATGCATTCATATATTGAAATATATGTATGTATGTAAAATGTAAGAAAATAGAATTTTAGATGAAATTAAGTATATTAAGAATATTTATGATGTCATAATTAAACATGATTAAAGAATTCAAGAAATTAATTAATACAAATGAAATGCATACGTGTGTGTGTGTGTATATATATATATATATATATATATATATATATAAGTGTATATATATGAATATGTATAATTGAATGTATAAATAGGTATAAATATAAGGTATTAGTATATGTATTGTATTTTAGTAATTAAATAATGTAGAGAAATGAGGTTGTAAGATTATGTAATATATGAGTTATTAAGAAGAAATTATAAATGATATTATGAAATAAATAATGTAAATGTAAATAAATAAATAAATGATTATTTGGATATTATGTGAGTGGAATTTGAAAATAATGTATTTTATTTGGTATAGGGGAAAGTGATAGTGGAGGAATAAAATAATGAGTGTATGGGTAATTGAAAAAGGTGGTATGGGTAATGGTGTTAGTGGAAGGAGAGAGAAGATGAAATATATTAATTTAATAGTTAGTGGAAAAAAATGAGACTGATAATTTATGTATTAATTAGGTATTTTAAGGTATTTAGAAAATATTAAAGATAAGTGGAATGATATTATTGGAGGGAATTGAATGATATATGTATAAATATACATATTAGTATGGAATTTGGGCTAGGATTCGTTGTGGTAAGGTGCATATAAGCTACCATAGGGATGCCCTACACCTTAGTACCCATTCTATACATATTTTTCTCTTCTTTCACCCAAAATACCATTTATTTCTCATCCATTATCCTTATGGCCAAATACCCTCCACTCTTTCTTCTTCTTCATACACTTTTTCCTTATTTCTTTCTTACATTCTTCCATTTTCTTCCATGAAAAACTGAAACACACCTTATTATCTTCATCTTTTCTTTATAAACTTTAAGTAAAACACAAGATTAATATATCAAGCTTAAGATTTGGTGAAGCAACTTCATTTTCCATATGTTTTAAAAGGAGGCCGAAGTGAGTTTGCATGGAATCTGAAAATACACCATCTTCTTCTTCTTTCCACCTTAATATTTGAATTTTATGTTAAAACTATATGAGTTATACAAAGTTTGGCCAAAACACTTTCATTTTCCTTTTGTTTAAGTCTTGGCTAAAATACATCTCCTCCTTTTCTTCCAAGTTAAGGCCAAAAATCAAAAGAGTCATGGTTTTCCTTTGAAACCGTAACACTTCTAGCTTCTAGATCTTATTTTCTTTATTGGATCTTATTTTTATGAGCATGCATATGTGTTTTTGGAGATGAGGTGAAGTATGAAGCTTAAAAGAGATATTGGCGAGTAGATCGGGTGCAAAATCATAGAAAGGATCAAGTTTATTTTGGTTTTTAGTAGTTTATTTAAAGGTAAGCATTTTTTAATGTTGGATTTATTAGATCCATGCATTTTTGGGTATGTTTAAGTTTTGCCTGAATGTTTTGTGTGCATATTAAGCTTTGGCCAAATGGTTTAGATGAAGAATTAGTAGTTTCTATTTTTTATTTTGAAATTTTAAATGATTAGTGTTGTAAAGTGATGAAAAATAATGGATTGTGGTGTGTGTGTGTGTTATGTTGGTGTTTTCTTTACTTTGGCCAAATATCTTTGAGAAGATGTGCATGATGAATAATTTACTAGCATGCTTAAAGGAAAAATAATAAGATCATAGGATAAACACTTGAAAAATTCATAAAAACTCAAGTTAGGAGATGATTAATTGATAATAAATGGTTAATTTAATTATTAAGTTTAAAGGATTTAGAGTTATGATAAATATTTCTAGCTATATATGAATCTTTTTATTGGTTTAAAGTTAAAGTAAAAATTGAAGAAATTATGATGTATTTAAAAAGGGGTATACGGTATAATCATTAATGATGGACTTAAAATATGAATTTTAAATATTATATGGAGAATGATTGATGTATATGGTTATGTGATGTAAGAGAGCTTTAATGTTTAAATTATTAAATGTATTAAATATCCATTAAAAGCATATGGGGTCAATTTATTAAAGATATAAATTAGTTTGCATGAAATGGACATAAGTGTTTTAATTTATATGATTTGTATGTTTAATGAATAAGGTTTAAGTAAACATTTTAAAAATGATTAAGTGAATTTGTCAGTATGTTGACATGTGGTTTTATAAATAATTTAATCAATTTTATGACTTAAGATGTATTTTCAAATGACCAAGTAAATGGTAATAAAAGCATGCAGTTATATAAATTATGAAGGCTTAAATGAGTAATTAATTAAATATGTTAAGTGTTAGGAAGAGGCTTAATGAAGTAACTAATTAATGATATAAAAAATCTTGCATGAAAATTAACTTAAGTTATTAAAAATGAAAAGTAATAATGAAGTATATGAAGTAATGGTATATGGTGTATAAATGTCCAAATTGAATAATTGAATTAAATATCAAGTAAGAAAATAAAATATTTATGGTACGAAATGGTTTATATAAATTGACTTTAGTTGATTAAATAAATGAAAGGTGAAAGGAAATGGTTATGTGAAATGTAAATTGGATATAAATAATTAAGAACATAAATCATATAGTATCTTTAATGATTAAATAAAGTAATATATATATATATATAGTATGAAATGGGTTAAATGAATTAATCTTAGTTAAGTTAAATAAGTGAAAGGTAAAAGAATAAAGTATAATGAATAAAGGCATACGATATTAAGGTGTTAAATTATATAAATGAATTGAATAATTTATGGAATAAGTTAAGACATATAGTATGGTTAAATGAAAGTAATTCAATGAAGTGAAATGTTAAGTGGGTATGATATATGAAATATTTAAATAAAAATAAATGTTTGAATAAGTATACTAAGACATGTGAATATTATAAATTTTATGAATTTGGTTATTTAAATGATTAAATAACAATAATATCAGAGGGATAAGAATAAAAGATATACGATGATCATTAAATGATTATTGAATAAGTTTTAAATAAAGGTATAAGATGTTATTGAATTAAATTTAATAAATATACTTTTTAAATAATATGAGTTTATTTAGTTAGTAATTAATGAAATAAAAAAGGATGAAATTAAAGAGGTATTATACAAGAAGCTAGAGGAGGATATGTTAATAAATTAAGTTAATAAATTCTGTTAAGTAAAAATAGAAATACATGAATAAGAAATTATTAAGAGACTAATATAAGTCTAATACTATGAAATATCAAATGTAATTGAGTATTATTTTATAATACCATATGAAGTTAAAAGGAATATAAGTCTTATTATTAATAAGGAATAAAATAAAGACATAATTCATATATGATTATGGAATTAAAAATAAGTAATGTTTATGATGATGAAGGAAGTTTTATACTTATAAATTAAATGATGGAAAATTGTATAAGGTATAATTTTCAGTAGTATGAAAACCATGTTAAGTTAATATCATATATATGTTATGAATTGATTTGAATTATATGATATTAAATATAATTAATATGAATAATGATATAAATGTAAAGGATAATAAGGTTTTCTTAATTAATGTTATGATAAATAAGTATTATGAAATTATAAGTAATTGATTGTTATATAGTGGTATCTGATTTCAATGTGAATAATAGATGATTAATGATCAAATTAAATTTATTAATTAAAGATGAATATTTAATTTATGATTTATATGATTCAGAGGGAAAACTACACATTCAACCGGGGAATTAAATTAAGGAACAGAAAATCAGGTTTGTGCTTTTATATTTACTGATGTCTTAATAATGGATGGGCAAGTAAGTATGAACTTACCTTAATATTAACATGTGATTACATGTTTTATTTTATATGTTTATTATATTATAATTATGAATGACAAAGGTTAGATTGAAATTGAATTACATAGAATATACTTTATAATATATGATAACACAATTTAATTAATTAGGTTGATACTTAAAGTTCAAGGTTATAGAGAAAGTATATGATGAATATTTTCTTTATTAAGATGTTATTATGATTATGATTTATGGTTTATATATGCAGAATATTTATGAAAGGAAATAAAAGATGTATTATGATATCATGATCTGACAATTAAGGTTATTATTTACAAAATTATAAATAGAGTAATATGGTTAATGTTGATTGATCGAGCCTCAAAATGTCATGTTTTATGCTCACAAACCACCCATTATAGCATGGTTTAGTTGTTAAAATGGTTGACTTGTGTACATTTTGTATTTTGCAGGTCAAAACGGTGAATTTTGGGAAAAAGTGCTTAAATGGGAGTTTTTAAAGCTTATTTGGATTTTGGAGTTTCGGGACACCGCTTGCGGGCATAAGACTAGGCGAAATGACTTGTCAGAGCTGCATTTTGGAGAGCTGAAGGAGGAAGAAGTTGAGTCGAACTCAAACACCTATGAGCTGGAAGTTAATAAGGCTTACGGGCATAAGAGACATAAAATGACAACACTTGGCCAGTTTTGGAGATTGGACGAGGATGAGTTTTACTTAGACTTAGTCTCTTAGAGTTGGATGAAAAAGTGATTAGGAACAATTCAAACTCTTTTATCTGAAGATTAGGATTATTAATTATTTATTTTTTAGTTTAATTATTTTATTTTCCTTCTATAAATAGGAACATGTTCCTAAGTAGAAGGGGGTTCGAGATTTTTATGCTCCTAGCTTTAGTTTGGTTTTTATTGTTCATACCTTTTTAGTTAAATTCCAATTTTTATTTTCTTTATTTTTATTTATGTTTAGTTTTATTTCACCAATGATGCAAGACTAGGTGATAGTTTTTTCCAATTGGAAGCAATTCAAGTCATTTGTTTAATGGTTATGTGAGATCTAACTAATTCTAATTCCATTGGCAAAGCACTATTATCTTTAACCCTGAGTTGCATAGAATCATTGCTGTTCTTAGTGCATGTAAATAAGGCGTATTGCATGTCTCTAAGTTCTAGTATATAGCTAAGCGGGTTGTTTGATACGAAAAAGTCACTCGACTTGCTGGATTGGTAAAGTAGGATGCTATCCTTGTTACGGTATATGGTAGTACTTCTGTGGGTTAAAGGATCTAGTTTGAACATGAGGGATGCTGGGTTACAACTGTTAACTAGAGTCAGGTCTTCCTAAGTCCTAATGCAATTTCGGGATGACTTGTAAGAATCTATTTCCACCTTGTCTATCCTGGGATTAGAGGCGTTTCATAGAGCTGGTTTCATGGCGTCTTATAAATAAGGGAAGATTGGGGCGCGCGAGACTTGCTCGAAAAACTATAACCGGCTTAGTGCCATTATTGCTTTTGGACTATTATTGAATCAGTGATCATATTCAATTAATGAATACTTGATGCTTCCGGTTGGGAGAATTACTTTTTATTCATTTTTTCCAATTTATTTTATTTATTTCTTCGTTTGTTTTAATTACTTTCCGATTCACCTTGTTTGTTTTTAAACGCAAAGAATTAAGGAAGTTGAAATCGTCTCTGTGGGATTTGACCCTTACTTCCATTGCTACAAAATTGTAATTCCAACTTGTAGCTTGTAAGGAATTAATTTTATGGAAGTGATAACCGATCAAATTTTGGCACCGTTGTCAGGGACGGTAACTAACATTTTCTTAATTCTTTGTTTATGACTCAATCTTTTGCAGGTAATCTTAGCTTTGACAAAGAAATCGAGAAAACTGCAAAAAGATTGAGAAAAGAGGTAAAACTTAGAAAATCTGCCTCAGTTTTAGAGAGTTCTTGTGCCCACGAGGAAAAAAGAAGTGATAACTCTGACAACGAGAGCTATAACGAAGCTGTTATGGCCATAAACAATGAACAGACTCTCAGATAAATGGCCGTTGTGCCCATAGATCAATCCCCACTTTGTATCACTTATGAGGATATAATAGGACCCCTTGAACTTAAATCTAGACTCATACAGCTACTGCCAACTTTCAGGGGCCTGGAGAATTAAGATCCATACAAACACTTGAAAGAATTTCATATTGTTTGTACAGGGATGAAGCCACAAGGTGTAAACCTTGAACATATTAAATTTAGAGCTTTTCCCTTTTCTCTTACAGATGCTCCCAAAGATTGGCTCTACTACGTGCCCTCAGGAACTGTCACAACATGGAACAAGATGGCTAGATTATTTCTGGATAAATTTTTCCCAGCCAAAAGAGCTGGCTAAATCAGGCAAGATATATGTTCCATTCGGCAGAAAGACATGGAGAATCTTCATGACTATTGAGAACATTTCAAAAGAATGTGTGCGTCGTGCCCATAATACTGGATCACAGAGCAAAACCTGAAACAATACTTTTATAAGGGATTATTACCAATAGAAAGAAAGATGATGGATGTTGCGAGTGAACAAGATACCTCACAAAGCTCAAAATTTGATTGACATAATGGCTACTAATGCCCAATCCTTTAGCACCAAAAGAGAATAGCCTAGGAAGGTCCATGAGGTAAATTTTTCTAGCCTTGAAAATCAAATTAAACAGCTCACATCTGTTGTGCAGGAACTTGTGACCAATATGAAACCAGCAAGAGCTTGTGGAATCTGTACCCAACTAGATCATGCCACTAATCAATGCCCCTCAATTCAAGAGGAGGGAACCGAGGAGCAAGCAAATGCTATTGGAGGATTTCCAGGACCACCCTAAAGGAAATATGACCCGTTTTCTAAGACATACAACCTAGGTTGGTGAGACCATCCCAACCTGCGTTATGGTAACAAACAGTCAAATTTCTAGCAGAAGCTGACCCAAAAAAAGCCTCCAAGTATGTCTCTAGAAGATGTTATGAAAAATTTGACAACTAATGTTTATGCTTTCAACAGGATATTCAGCAATTCCAGCAAATTGTAACTCAAAATCATCAAAATATGGACACTAGGATAAAGAATATAGAGAATCAGATATCTCATATGGCCACAGTTTTGAACAAAATTGAGTCATAAGAAAAACTTCTATCGCAAGAAAAAGTTAACCCCAAAGAGAGTGTCAATGCTATGACACTGAGGAGTGACTGGACACTTCCTGAAGTAGCTAGAAAAAAACCAAAAGCTTAAGAGGAGAAGGAGCTGGAAATTGATGGTAGCAAGGAAAGAGAGAAAGGAGAGCAAGAGGAGAAAGCCAAAGACCATGAGAAGATAATCCAGCCTGTGATTAATCATTGCCCATTTTCTAAATGATTGGAAAAGACCAAACAAGAAAAGGAGTAGAAGGAAAGTACAGGTTAATATTCCATTGCTTGAGGCCATAAGACATGTACCCAGGTATGCCAAATTTCTCAAAGACTTGTGTACAAATAAACATAAATTAATTGGCTTTCAACAGGTGAATATGAGTGAAACTGTTTTAGCAGTAATTCAGAGGAAAGTGCCACCGAAATGCAAAGATAAGGGAGTTTTCACAATCCCTATTATGATCAATGATATGGGCATAAGACACGCCATGTGTGATTTAGGAGCCTCAATTAACATTATGCCCGCTAGTGTGTATGAATCTTTGAATGTAGGTCCACTGAAGGAGATAGGTGTTGTGACTCAATTGGCGAACATGTCAACCATATATCCAATCGATGTTTTGGAGGATGTGCTTGTGAAAGTTAACAAATTAATTTTTCCTATAGATTTTTATGTCGTGCATATGGATAGCAAAACTTCCCCAAAGTCATTCAATCTCTTGTTAGGGAGACCTTTCCTAACAACCGCTCGAATAAAGATTGATGTCCATGAAGGGACACTGACCATGGAATTTAATGGAGAGGTGATAAAATTCAACATGTATGATGCTATGAAGTACCCTCTAGAAGTCTTCAGTGCCTATGCTGTGGGCATAATTGAGCCATGCGTACAACAAGTTTTTGAATTATATGAAGAAGATGAACTTGAAATAGCACTCAATAATGCCAAAGATTATAAGGAGATGCTATCTTTGAAAGATAAAGTGATGAAGGCCATTGACTAATTGAATGAAGAGCCTAAGATTGAATGAAATTTTGATTTGAATAACCCTTACACTAAATTGATTCATTCAACCTTGCCGGCACCCGAATTGGAGCTAAAGTCGCTGCCAAGCCATTTGAAGTATGCTTCCTTGGGCAAGGAGAGATACTTCCCATAATCATCTCCAACAAATTGAGTGAAGAAGAGGAGAACGCTTTGGTTGGAGTTCTTAAAAAATTCAAGGAAGCAATTGGCTAGACCATAACTAATATTAAGGGTATAAGCCCATCCACTTGCATGCATAGGATTTTTCTAGAGCCTAATAAAAAGTCAGTTCAAGATCCTCAACATAGACTAAGCCCAGCCATGATGAAAGTAGTGAAAAAGAAGATCCTAAGGCTGTAAGACGCAGGAATGATATACCCGATTTCTGACAGCCAATAGGTCAGTCCAGTGCATGTTGTGCCTAAAAAGACAGGCATAACAGTACTCCGTAATGAGGAAGGAGAAATGGTTCCTACTTGTGTCCAAAATGGGCAGAGGGTTTGTATTGATTACAGAAAATTAAATTCAGCAACTCGCAAAGATCATTTTCCTTACCTTTTATTCACCAAATGTTATAACGTTTGGCAGGTTGGACTCACTATTGTTGCCTTGATGGTTATATGGGTTTCTACCAAATACCCGTTGCTCCAGAAGACTAGGAAAAGATGACATTCATATGTCCATTTGGAACCTTCGCGTTCAACAGGATGCAGTTTGGGCTGTGTAACGCGCCTGCAACCTTCCAAAGTTGCATGGTAAGCATTTTTTTAGATTTTGTGGAAAACATTATTGAGGTATTCATGGATGATTTTACAGTTTATGGTAATTCATTTAATGAATGTTTAGATAATTTAGCCAGAGTTTTACAGCATTACATTGAGAAGAATATGGTTCTCAATTATGAGAAATGCCATTTTATGGTTAAGCAAGGTTTGATATTCGGTCATATAGTTTCAAAAAGAGGCATTGAAGTTGATCGAGCAAAAATTAATATAATTAAATCTTTGCCTTATCCCACCACTGTGTGGGAGATTCATTTTTTCTTAGCCATGTAAGTTTTTACAAGAGGTTCATGAAAGATTTCTCCAAAGTAGCAAAACCCTTGTGTAGATTATTGCAAAAAGATGCCAAATTTAATTTTGATGAATCATGCAAGGTAGCTTTTGACCAACTGAAGGAGGCACTTATTTCAGTATCCATTATGTAGCCACCTAATTGGAGTTTACCATTCGAGATTATGTATGACGCCATCAATTTTACTATTGGTGAGGTACTTGGATAGCAGAATGGGAGGGATCCTCATGTGATCAGCTATGCCTCCATAATGCTAGATGATGCCCAGCTTAATTACTCCATGAGGAAAAAAGAGCTTTATGCTATAGTGTTTGTATTAGAGAAATTTTGATCATAGTTATTGGGAACTACAGTGCTGATTTTTATTAATCATGTAACCTTGAAATATTTTCTGAAAAAGAAGGAGGCCAAACCACGTTTAATCTGATGGATCCTTCTACTTCAGGAATTCGATTTGGAGCTGCGAGATAAGAAAGGATGTGAGATTTTGGTTGTAGATAACTTGAGTAGATTGCCCAACATTGAACCTGATGATTTCTTTAATGAATTCCCTAATGAGATTGCTTTAAATGTAATTGCAAAATCACCTTGGTATGCTGACATTGTCAATTTTTTATGTTCCAGGTGATTTCCCAATGAACTTACAAGGCATGAGAAGGACAAGATTAGGAACTAGGCAATACATTATGTTTGGGATGATCCATACCTGTGGAGACATTGTGCTAATTAGGTTATTCGAAGGTGCATACCTGAGAATGAAATCCAGTCCGTTTTATACTTCTACCACAGCAATGCTTGTGGAGGACATTATGGGCATAAGAAGACAACCGTGAAAATTCTGGAATGTGGGTTGTATTGGCCTACCTTGCATCATGATGCCTACCAATTCTGTAAATAATGTGTAAAATGCCAGAAATCTGGAAGCTTGGGAAGAAGACATGAGATGCCCCAAAAAGGAATCCTTATTTGTGAAATTTTTGACGTTTGGGGTATGGACTTTATGGGACCCTTCCTACCTTCATTTAGGAACGTTTACATTTTGGTGCTGGTAGATTATGTTTCGACATAGGTTGAAGCTAAGGCCACAAAATCAAATGATGCCAAAACTGTGGTAAGCTTTATTAAATCCAATGTGTTTAGCAGGTTTGGAGTTCCTAAAGCCTTCATTAGTGATCGAGGGACTCACTTTTGCAATGAAGAAGTAGCTACCTTGTTTCGGAAGTATGGTGTTAATCATCGTATGACCACAGCATATCATCCATAAGGGAATGGATAGGCTGAAGTTATAAATAGAGAGATCAAATCCATTCTTGAAAAGATAGTTAGCCCCAATTGGAGAGACTAGAGCAAGCGACTAGATAATGCCTTGTGGGCATACCGGACAACATATAAGACCCCACTAGGAATGTCACCCTTTCGGCTTGTGTATAGGAAACCATTTCATATGCCCGTAGAGCTTGAACATCGTACATACTGGGTAGTGAAATAATCTAACATGTCTTTGGATGATGCAGGGGTCCACAGGAAATTACAATTACAAGAATTGGAGGAGATACGGAAAAATGCTTATGACCATACGGGGAGCTACAAGGATAAGGCCCAGAAGCTCCATGATAAAAAGATTTTGCACAAAGAATTTCATGTAGAGCATAAGGTATTGCTCTATAATTCTAGACTAAATTTATTTCCAGGGAAATTAAGGATGAAATGGATAAGACCTTTCATGGTTTAAAAGATTTTCCCCCATGGAGCAGTCAAAATTTGGAGTCTCGATTTGAAAAAATAGTTTAATGTTAATGGCCATCGTCTTAAGCCATTCTATGAGGGATTTGACACTCGTTCAATGTGTGAGATCAAGTTTACATTACCTACAGATGAGTATAATGAGCAAGAAGTCGAGCTGGGACTTTAATAAGAAACCCTAATTTCTATTTACAAATCCTTCCTTCTTTCTTTACAAGCTTCTGATTCAGTTCTCTTCCATGCTTGCATGCGTCTCTCTGTTGGTATTTTCTTCTCAAAATTAACTTGCTTTTACTTTTTCTTCTTTATTTCTTCATTCCTTGTTTTTAGTTTCCTTGCGGGATTGGACGCCATATTTTCGCCGGAGCGTCTGGTTTGGAGAACCGGATCCCGTCCTCCAGAGATAAGGAACGCTGGCATTCGCGATCTGGAACGTGCGATCCTGATCGCGGTTCTCATGGGATGAGTGAATCGCTGACTATGAATTTTTCTGTAACATTAGCTGGCAATTTTCTATGTTAACATGAAATTTTCCTTTTCTTATAGGTCAATCAGCTATTGCTTTGGGTAATTCAGTGATCAAGAATACAACGAAGTCATAAAAATGAAGTAATTTACAATTTACTCCAAAATTATTTCTTTTCTTCTACTTTATGCTAATTTTACCTGATCATTGCCACTATATTGGTTTTTCTTTTTATGTTGTTCTGCTGAATAATATCCCTGATTCAATAATATCCCTGATTACAGATGAGTATAAGTGTTTTGGGCATTTAGGGATTTCATTTCAATTAGAACTTCTTCCCCTTTTATTTTGTCGAGTATACTCTTCCCATCCTTAAACCTAATTTCATGTTCCTTCTTCCCCATTTTCAGCTCACGATTTCTTTTTTACAATGGTGAACACAAGAGCCGCTTCATCTAGCAGTGGATCCAAATCCAAGAAACGCAGAAGTGGCAAGGACCCAATCAAAATAGAGGATGATGTGCAGCCCATGAAAAGACCAAATTCATTCACGCCGCCACCCAAGCCCACTGTAGACACAGAAGTCACCGGTATCAAGGTTTATACTAGAAGAAACCCACCAGCCGCACGTCAATTTCAGAAATCATGGCTGCCACCGAAAGTTGTAGATGATAGGACTGATGCTTTGGAAAAAAGCTTATTGAAGCCATGACCACAGAATTGAAAGCACATCAAGAGGATGAGAGAGACAAAGAGTCCAGCAGTCCAGCACAGAAATAGTCAACAGGGCTAGAAGAAATAGAGTCGGGTAAAGAACCCGAAAGTGAAAATAGGGGAGTTGCTACTGTAACATCTGAGTATGTTATGCCCACAAGGGCAGAGTGAAAAGATTAAGAGGAACTCTTCACCCTTCTCTATCCAAGCTTAATGGAAATTTAAAATTCTCTAAAGAAGATAAGGAGATGTTCGTCAAAGTTATTAACTTGAGAGTGGTACAAGGTAAATTGCTTGACCCTTTGGCTATTGAGAAGTTGCAGTTGCCGGTGTTTGATAACATCAGAGGGACAGTGTGCGAGAGGTATTTCCAAATCAGATGCCCAGTTTTCTACGAGCTTGTCTATGAGTTCTATAGCACATACAAGTTAGATAAGGAAAAGCTCATCGGATTAGACAGCCCTAAAGTCATATAATTTCGGTTAATAGGTAAATCATTTTCCTTCTCAATCGATGAATTTAATCTAACGATAGGATTGATTGATGAAGTTACAGATGATGATGTTGAGGGATATTATGATTTACCAGCAGAGTTTGATGCCGATGGCCTTTGGGAATATTATACTCCTACCTCAACTAAGAAATATGATCCAGCCTCTGCCAAAGACAGCTACCTATTTGATAGTTCTCTAACCTATCTGCACTGTCTTATCACGTACAGCTTGTCTTGTTGCAATGATTCACCTAGAATCATAACTCAGGTAAAACTGTTCTTATTGGATTTCATTGTACATAAGAAGCCAATAAATCTTGGTTGTTTCATCGCTACCCAGTTCAGAGTCACTGTCGCCAGTTTTAAGAGGCTTATCCTTGGCCATATCATCACTTATCTTGCCATCCAGCTACAAGTATTTGATCCTGCCCACCATAATCTTTATAAGGCAATTGATTTGGTCCCCTTGGACGTTTTTACATTGGATGAGATAGGTTTGTTGCAGAAGAAAGAGGGTGAGCCTGGCTTTGAATTCTGTACACCAGGGCTAATTGTGGCCATAAGAGAAAGGGTCTTTAGGAAGACTAAACTGGTCACAGGTGCTTTTCCTGTGCCCATACCACCACCACCAATAGCAGGTCCCACCAATGCTGCTGTTATGAAAGAAATCAGTACCCTCCATAAGCAACTTGAGAAATTGATAACAACTTTGGAGGAGTCCATGCGACATATTCTCCTACGCCTGGATGAGCTAGATGCAGAGATTGGTGAGCTTTGCCAATTATTTGAGATGCAGTAATGAGAAGTACATTATGCAGTACAAATTCCCCACCAGGCAATGTTCTAAACTCTCATATTTTTCATTTATCCATTGCAACTACTTGTTTTTTATACTGCTATGCCCACATTGGGACAATATGTTTTAAGTGTAGGGGGGATATTTTGGTTACTATTCTATTGCTGCATTACTTTTTTGTTGCTGCTTGTCTGCTTGTGGTAAAACTTTTCAGATTTTTTTTTATCTTTGACAGGTCTTGATTAAAATTTTTGCAAATTGCTACCACATTTATCCTTATTTTATGCCTTTATTTAGTTCTGTTTTATAGTTCTCATATGCTTGTATTTGACCAAACCTCTTTCAAAACATTGTGCTGATGGAATTGATGTTGTTTTCTAGTTTCTCTTGGCATGTTCTGTTTTGATGGTTCATTTAAACTTTCAACAAAATTGATTGAATTCTTAGTGTTTGCCTGTAAAAGTTATTGATGCACTTTGCTTTGAATAAAAATTATGTTGGTATTTAAAAAATCCTGTTTTTGATTTGTTGAAATTCCTTACCTAACAATTTAGTTTAAAAAAAATCAGAAAAAAATGTAAGTGTTAAATACCTACATTGGCCGGTTATGTATGGTACGGCACTCATAGCCCCTTAAGCAGCTTGTGTATGGAGTAGCCAATGTAGGGAGAACTTTACCCTCTTGTAGGCCGTTTCTCAGTTTGCACAATAACACTTAAAATAGGAATTGTATTTTATACCTTTGCTGATTGAAACTAGGTGGATTGAGCTTAGTTTTTCTTAAGCTGATTTGTGAATGGAGTCATTGGTTAAGGGAGAGTATCCCCCTTAATTGGGCCACTATTGATCTCGAATTAAACAATTCTTGACTTATGAATTTTATAATTTAATGGTTGAAAATGTAGGTTGGGCAATGGATGCTTGGTAAAATAAAACGATTTTTTTTACCAACTACTTATGAATTTAGTTTGAATAAAATGGCACAACAATGATTTTTTATGGCTGACTCTTTGTATTTATGTTAAACTTATTGGTTGGTTAAATTTTCTTAATGAATGGTCTTGCTAGAGAAATTAGGGAATGGTGTTAATTTCATTTTGCTATCTGTTTTGTTTGAGGGATGGTTCTGTTGTGGGCATAAGTGAGATAATGTTATGGGCATAAGAATGCTTGAAGGCAAGCATTGGATAAGTATAGGGGTATTTGGTCGAGCCTCAAAATGTCATGTTTTATGCCCACAAACCATCCATTAGAGCATGATTTAGTTGTTAGAACGGTTGACTTATGTACATTTTGTATTTTGGAGGTCAAAACAGTGAGTTTTGGGAAAACATGCTTAAATAGGAGTTTTTAAAGCTTATTTGGATTTTGAAGTTTCGGGACACCACTTGCAGGCATAAGACTGGGCGAAACAACCTGTCAGAGTTGCATTTTGGAGAGCTGAAGGAGGAAGAAGTTAAGTTGAACTCAAACATCTGCGAGCTGGAAGTTGATAAGGCTTGCCGGCATAAGAGACACCAAAACGACAATACTTGGCCAGTTTTGGAGATTGGAGGAGGATGAGTTTTACTTAGACTTAGTCTCTTAGAGTTGGACAAAAAAGTGATTGGGAATAATTCAAACTCTTTTGTCTGAAGATTAAGATTATTAATTATTTATTTTTTAGTTTAATTATTGTATTTTCCTTTTATAAATAGGAACATGTTCCTAAGTAGAAGGGGGTTTGAGATTTTCATGCTTTTAGCTTTAGTTCAGTGTTTATTATTCGTACCTTTTTAGTTAAATTTCAATTTTTATTTTTTAATTTTTATTTATGTTTAGTTTTATTTTACCAATGATGCAAGGCTAGATGATAGTTTTTTCCAATTGGAAGCAATTCAAGTCATTCGTTAAATGATTATGTAAGATCTAAATGATCCTAATTCCATTGGCAAAGCACTATTATCTTTAGCTCTGAGTTGCATAGAACCATTGCTATTCCTAGTGCATGTAAATAAGGCCTGTTGCATGTCTCTAAGTTCTAGCATATAGCTAAGCAGGATGTTTGATACAGAAAATTCACTCGATTTGCTTGAGTGGTAAAGCAGGATGCTATCCTTGTTACAACATGCGGTAGTACTTTTATGGGTTAGAGGATCTAGTTTGAACATGAGGGATGCTAGGTCATAACTGTTAACTAGAGTCGGGTCTTCTTGATTCCTAATGCAATTTTGGGATGACTTGTGAGAATCTATTTTCACCTTTTCTATCCTGGGATTAGAGGCGTTTCATAGGGCTTGTTTCATGGCGTCTTACAAATAAGGGAAGATTGGGGTGTGCGAGACTTGCTCGGTAAACTATAACCGACTTAGTGCCATTATTGCGTTTGGACTATTATTGAATCAGTGATCATATTCAATTAATGAATACTTGATGATTCCGGTTGGGAGAATTACTTTTTATTGATTTTCTCCAATTTATTTTATTTGTTTCTTCATTTGTTTTAATTACTTTTCGATTCACCTTGTTTATTTTTAAACGTAAAGAATTAAGGAAGTTGAAACCGTCTCTATGGGATTCGACCTTTACTTACACTGCTACAAAATTGTAATTCCAACTTGTGGCTTATAAGGAATTAATTTGACGGAAGCGACAATCGATCATTGATGAAGGCTATGATTATTATTATATTTAATGATTTGATTGTATAAAATAGATTATGCATGGTATTGTATTTTGATGTTTATTTATATATTCAATATGACATCAAAAATATGTTGATTACAAATTATATAAAGAATTATACAAGTAAGAAGGTATAATTATGAGATAGTTAAAGATGTTATGAAATTGGAAAGTAAAGAATGAAATGTTTCTAAAGAAATAATAAGTATAAATTTATGGAATCTAGTATTTTAAAGGTATCAGAGATTGATGAATAATCATAAGTTAGTAATGAGAAAATTATTATATTTACAGTTTAGAATTATATTAAAATGAGCTGTTATGCTTATGATATGCTATGATTGGCACGAACAGTTAATTATGATTGATAGTTGATGGTTATAATGTCATGACCTATTAACTAAGGCTAGTGATTGATATTTTAATGCTCTTATGTTATGTGATGATCTTCATTATATTTAATGACAATGAATATATGAGATGGATGATGTATGAAATGATTGATGAATGATACTTCATCACGATGCTTACATATGCTGATCATAACATCATGACATAATGCATACATATCATGCCATAGACATATACATAATCATGGCATGACATGGAGAAATAAGGAATAAGGAAAATAAATATATATGAGGAAATGATAAATGGAAAGGTACTGGGCTTTATGTAATGAATACTTACGAGAAATGAATGGAAAGGAAAAAGATATGAAATGAAATGAATATAAAAAGAGTTTCAGTTTGTTGAACCATAGAAATAAAATGAAATGTAAGACCCAGTACCAAGCGCACATATGTAATGGCCTAGTATATAAAAAGGGCATATTAAATGAAATGTTACAGGAAAATAAGTAGGAGAATGCATAACATGAATGCATTCACACACATAAACATCATCATTCATAAATCATAAAAGTATAGAGAATGGTGATGATGAAAGCACTACAAGTGCATATGAATAAATGTTACAGGAATGTGATGGTTTCTATATGGTATGATATTTAAAGGAAGAATGCAGAATATGGACATTCTCACAATGATCATGAAATATTTTGCTACAAGAAACACATGAAAGTACATGAAAAATTGACATTCATAATACATATTATATTGCATTATTACATAATGATTCAAATACAATGAATGATGCTTATGCTCATAAGTAAGAATGGTTATGATGATGAAATGATAAATGCATTATAATCATGCTTATATAGATATGTACATAAAATTAAGATGTGCAATATGAAATAATGGATAAGATATAGATGCAATCATAATAGATGTTGATAATCTTAATGCAATGGGTATAGTTAAGAAATACAGTTATTGGAGCTTATGCTCATAAACAGGAATGTATGCTGAGAGCATGATGTTATTCATTGATGCTATTTATATGTTAAATGTTGATAGAGATAATGATTTATATAATTAATTATCTTATGATTTGCTATTAAAGAGGAAATTCTTGACAAGTGATAAAATGACAATTCAATATTTGTAAGATTTAATTATATTTTGATAATGTCTATAACATGATGATGTTGGATTTGAATATTTGTTAAAATATGATAAAGTATTATGAAATTTATGATGGAGTGATGTTGAATGTATACAACATTTTAATGTTGATAGTATGATGATATTGTATTATAGAGATTTTAGAAACAGAAGTAAAAGCTTGTGCTTATAGGAAATAGTCATAATGAAGATTACAGTATGATATAAACAATTGGTGGATTATGATGATTATGCAATATGAATATAATATGGAAATGTTTTATAATAATAAAATAATGGATATGGGTATATGATAATTAATGTAGTATAAATGTTAAAAGACTACATAGCTTAGAGGTAAATTTGAAAAGAATATTGGATTAAAGGAAATAAGGGATAAGTACCATGGAAATAAAATTGATATAGCATAATTAAACTGAGGTAAGATCCAAGTAATTTTGAGGGTAAATAATGTTGATATATAAGAGTTGTTCATGAATAATAATTTAAATAATATTATGACATTACTAAAATTATGAGGATAACAATTATTTAATCTGTTTTATTTATGATATATGTTTACTATGTTTATGTTTATAGCACCACTAAGTGAAATACTCAGTGTTCGTCATTTGATGGATGCAAGTTAACAGATGAATGAATTGCACAGATCCCAAAGCACCAATTCAGCAGGGCTTCCTTTGAAGGCGAGGACTTAGATCAAATTAAAGTTCTATAAAATATTGATAAGTAATTAATATAAAGATTAAGGTAGTAAATGCAAATATGTAAGGTGAGATTAATATCCTAATATGTTTCCGTAAACTTAAAACATAACACGAGTGTTACATATATTAAAAAAAAATTTTCACATCCCTTATAAGGTAATTAATGGTTTCCATTTGATTGGTGATCATTAATTACTTTATGGGAACATGTCACACCGCAGAAAGTTATGACAAGTATAGAGCTCCTTGTCGAAACATAGCAGAATAAAATTGGGTCATATTTTTTATCATGAAAATGAGGGAATTTAAAACTTTTGCTGTCATTAAAATCAAAGCTTTTGAAAAGAAGCTTCATTACATCTAACCAAGTTCTTGCACGAGTAAATAGTCTTAAGGTGACGATTCATTTTAAACCTGAAATTATCTAAAAACATGCATATGTTGTACAAAATACAATATATATGTAAACAATATACTTTGTCTCTAGGTATTATCGTAGTTATATACTTGCATCATATTTAACATAAACATACATACTAAAATAACTACTTGAATGCCCTCTTCTAATAGCTTCTGCTTACCATATGCAAATCTTGCTTAGTCTTTCCTTATATCACTTCTTTGATATACGTTTAATAAAATGAACACTCAATATAAACTCAGTGGTGCACAATAAATGAAAATAAAATAATGATATGAAATGAACATCATTAAAAGCAAGATCAAATACCTTTTCTGTTGAGTAAAATAAATAGAGATTAAGAAATAAGATAACATTTTTAAGAAATAAAGTGTGATCATACATTATATTAAAAACAATATCACCATGTAAAATAACACCTAATAAGATATAGAATGATTAAAACATTATATTAAAAATGGGATCAAATCATAAAATCTCAATTATAATTACATCATTATTAACCTCTATCATATCTTTTTATCTTTATCACAAGTTAGAGGAAACCTGCAACATGGATGCGAGACGGGTCTCAATCCCACCCCAAAGGTGACTAATATCATCTACCTGAATCACAAGTTATAGTGATAAGTCACTATAACCTGGATGCGAGATGAGTCTCAATCTCATCCCTAGATGATCATATACTATAGTGTGCACACCTCTCATTGGGGAAGGACAAGATATCTTAACTTTTGACCAAATAAAGAATATCTCACCATCATTTATTTGTCTCACTGTTATCTGTCTGTTACCAGTTATAAAATATAATTATTTCAAAAAAAAGTCTTATTAAATCATACATCAAGTAAGGTGATATCATATAGAATAAATTTATAAATCAATTATCCAAATAAAACATATTTTCATATTAAAGAATCCTTAAGCGACACAAATACCAATTCTATAATCAATTGTAAAAAAATCAAACAATTAACAATTATTTTAAAATAAAATCATTTAAAAGTAAATACATTATATTTTTTATTATGCATGCACCTTAAATGGAATTTCCTTCCACTTATTTTTGTTTCTCTACTTCACTTCTTTTATCACCTTCAGCTGTAATAATAAAATATGATAGAGTTATCAGAATAAGCTTTATAATTTAACTTTTTCAACTATTGTAAAAACTCCAGAGTAACTAGAATCCACTTCATACTTCCATTCATTATATTGAAGTAAATCACTATATAAATCATCCTTAAACCCTTTTTTCACCTTATTTAACTACTTATCCAAATTACAGAATTCTGATAGGATTTTGACAGAGTTCTATCTGTAGTTCGGATATCCCAAAATCATATCTACCAAATCTACAAATTCTCTTGTAAAAAACACAATTCCCTTCCTCTAAAACATCGTTTCCACACAATTCACAACATATCATGCAAAATGTCACGTCCACCCACACGTAGCTTAGATATATCATATCTGCATTATATGAACTATGAATTTTTGATTTATTGCGATAGTTATTATGGTATTGCGGTATGCATGATTAATTAAGTTGATGAATTTATATACTAATTAATTGGTAAAACATAATGCTATCTTATTTAATTTATTAATTATTTTGTAAGAAGTGTTAGCATTTCTATTACTAGTATTAATTAAGTAAGTTATTTATGTAATTATTAGAGTGGTATTTAAAAGAATTGAAGATGAATATTTAATTTCTACTAATTAGTTAATACTGTATTAATTATTGGAACGTGCATATATACATTATTATATGATTAAGAGCTTATATTATT